>VMDR010015278.1:0-22500 GCA_007922815.1 Macrotus californicus | reverse complement strand
GTCCCCCTGGATGCCAAAGAGCAAAAGAATTCTATTCGGAGATAGTTCATCAAACTAAAATCAGTTCACCCCTTGTAAGTTAGTAGAACAAAATAATCTTACAGGAACACATAGTAATAGAAAAGGTACCTGGTTCATAATATTTTAGTAGAATAGAATTAAGAAATAGACATAGATCATGGATCAATCATTAACCACAAGCAAGGGAGTTAACTGAAATTCTGTCTGGCAAGTTAAGTTTTTATTCTCAATTTCTAAGACCATTGTATAATGAATTATGATTTTTTGCTTGGTTTAATCATAAATCTATAACCTTGGAAAGTTAAAGCTTGCCAAAAAATCTGTATATAAGCAGTGTGAAAAGTGACAATAAATCGGAACAGCTTTGCACAGCCATCGAGTTGTGTAGTTGCCTATCTCCCATTGCCAACGCCTTACCCACCTTCGGGACCCTCCGGATCCTGCTGCAGCTGGACTGCGGCAAGCTTGCGGACCAAAAGGTCCCCGGTTCCATTCCTGGGCGGGGCACATGCCTCAGTTGTGGGCTGGGCCCCCAGTAGGGGGCATGTGAGGCAACCATTTGATGTTTCTTTCTCCCTCCTTTCTCTTTCTAAAAATAAAATAAATAAAATATATTTTTTAAACATCTTGTTTATTTATTTATTTTTAGAGAGGGGGAGAGAAGGAGAAAGAGAGGGAGAGAAACATCAATGTGTGGTTGCCTCTTGCACGCCCCCTATTGGGGACCTGGCCACAACCCAGGCATGTGCCCTGACTGGGAATCGAACCAGTGACCCTTTGATTCGCAGCCCGCGTTCAATCCACTGAGCTACACCAGCCAGGGCAAATAAATAAAATCTTAAAAAAAAAAAAAAAAGAAAAGAACCTGCTATTTACCCTGAAATGCCAGATTTCGAAATAACAACAGCAAAACAGAAGATGACAGCAGAAAGCCGCCACTTCACTCAGGTTAAGGATTCTGAAACAGGCGATGCCTTTTCCCTCCCTCTCAAGGCCTGGTCTCTGGGGCTGCCGGTTTGTGGCTGCAGGACGCTCGAGGCTTGCCCACGCCCGCGCACGGGCTCAGCTTGGCTCCTCAGTCTCCGCTGCAGTCCCAGTTATGTAACTTCGCTTTACCCCAATCACACCCCAGTTTCACATTGTGATGGAATTCTGTCTCTCCTTCAAATACAGTGTTCACGCTCCACAACACGCTATTCGCTACTACCGACGAGGCTGCGGACGTGAGTGCTTAGCATGCCCTGAAACGGTGACCTCGCCCCCGTCTGAGCCAGTCCTGTCTACCTGAACACCTCTTTTCCCAGCACCCTTTGCAGTCCACATGCGTCCCCCTGCCACACTGCCCCTTGGGCTCAGCGTGCACTAAAATCAGAAGTCTTTCCTCCACAACAGTTCCGGTATTTCCTCGCTGCGTGCGCGACAGGCACCCCAGAGTGACATACAGACTTCTGCAGCCCCCGACGTGTCTTTGAACAACAGCCATTTTTACACGAGACCTTAATTACATCACTACATTCTTCTTTCTTATTTTTTTTCATTCCCCGACGACGGTTTAAGTTTATGAGGTGGTTGTTTTATGGAGGCAGATACTTTCAATTCCAAATTGGTCACTGGTTCATCGGGGCTTGGCCTCTTTATTGCGTCTCCTGGTTTAGGGGCTTGGATGCTGTGCTCCTGAAATTCGGGTTTGGATTCAGATAGTTCTTTCTTCAAAGTAGTCTCGACTTCAGGTGTGACTGGCTCAGGTGGCTTTTCACCAGTACGTCTCCCTTCTGGACAGCCTACCAGGCTTAAAAAATCAGAAAAATCACTTCTCCTACAGCAAGACCAGCCCTTTAATCCACCGCGGAGACTGGAACACCTGGGGGGCGGCAAGCATCCTCGAACGGTCTCGGACTGAGGTGCAGCAGGCCCTCCCTTTTCCCGCCAATACAAGAGAGGTGCAAACACTGGGACCAGAGGCTGGTGCACTCCTCCCAGCAACACGGGTCTGACGGCCAATCCACAGATGTTTTGATGCAGCGCTCGCTAAGCTGTCCCCAGTCACCTGCGAGGTGTAGGGCTTTGGGGCTCTGGGCGGTGTGACCGGACTGAAATCAGGACTCTCCCTGTCCTAACTCTGCTCTGCTCACACATCCTGTGATTGTCCCAAAGGTCCTCAAGCTCCGGATGTCCGCTGAGTGACTGCCGCTTTTCAGCCTGCTGCTTGGCGCACTTATGGCTTGACTTTCAGATAAACACGTGGTGGGCTGCGCTGTCCATTATCTGCTCCTTCCTGAAAGAGCTGTCACTATTGGATGGACGAGCCAACCTCTGTTAGTTTCACAACCAAAAGGCACAAAGGCACCCTGAACCCCCTCCACTCGGTCTCCCTGGACTCAGGTTTTACAGGTGCACACACATCCCCTGGGTTCAGGTAAAGAGGATTATTGGGAAAAAAATGAATTTAACACCTTCCCGGAGTGGGAGGTGAAGCCTCACCAACAAGAGAATGCCTTATCTGCACCCCTGGCCCGCCCCCCGCCCCCACCGGGGAAGTCGTGTGTACCGGAAGTGCCGCCCTGTCTGCGCCCCCGCTTTCCCCAGGTGCTCGGGTCAGTGGCCGGAGGCATCCCTGTTAACCCTACTTTCCCGGCACCACTGCATCAGCGAGGCCTGTGGGTTCTGCCTCCGCGCATCCACTTCTCCCGCCTAGATTATTATAAATAGACCCAACGGTTTCGCTGTGTCCTCCCTTGCCCCAACCCCGCGGCGCCCGGAGGGCTTCCCGGAGGAAGGGGCGGGCGGCTTCCCTCGCCTTCCCCTCCCGGCGCGCACCTCTCCGGTGGGCTCTTCTCTTTGTAGCCGCCGGACGGATTCGCCACGCGCCTCTGCACATTACTGCTCGGTGCCGGGGTCACCTCCATCCCAGTCGCGCCACGGCCTGGCTCCACTCAACGGCCACAGGCGCTGTCACACCAGTCCAGCAGGCTACTCCTGGAGTGCAACTCCGGGGCTTCGCTGGGGGGGAGGCGGGGCCGCGGGGCCTGGGGCGCGTCCGGATTGGCTGAGTTGCGCACACCGGGCCAATCCCAGCGCTTCAGCGGGCCAGCCTCTCGGCTGGGACAAGGTGGAATATTCATTGGCTGCGCGCGGTCAGGTGACAGCCCTGGCGGGGTGGGGCGTGGTCCCGGTCGCAGGGAGCTGGCGGGGAAACCAACGTGGCGCAGTCTCTCGCGCTCCTCACTCTCCAGCGCTTTGCGTGGGCCCGCCGACATCAGCGAGGAGGCGGCACCCGAACCGCGGGCGGCGGGGACCAGGGTGCGGACGGGGTGGACATACTGGGGGCCGTGTGGACGAGGTGGGGGCGACGTGGATGGGGTGGTGGGGCGGCACGCGGGATTCGCCTGCGACTGCCCCGCTGGGCCGGGCGCCCGGAACAGGACCGGGTGCGGAGGCCGGCAGGCCATGCTGCTGCGTCCTCGTGTCTGGGGTGCCCTGAAACCCTCACCCAGGGCTCCAGCTGGAGGGTCCTCTGCACAGGTGACTCGAGTGGAATTAGGACTCATTCCCTGCGGCCGCATGGGAGGCGTGTGGTTGGGGCCAGAGCGGAGGAGCCCCTCGCAGCGGGAAGGCAGATTCAGGAGAGGTTTGGGCGGTAAGGAGGCCACGGGGGAAGGGCACGGCCTGAGTTTTGGATGTGTTGTGGGTGAGACAGTCAGGTGGACGTGTCCAACGCCGTGGGTCCGGCCAATCGTAACAAAAACCGTGAAGGTGATGAGAGGGCCAAAGTCCGGGATCCTGGACGCTAGCGAAGCCGCGGACTGGCCGCCCCAGCTCCCAGCTCGGGCCAGGCCCTGTCCTAAGCTCTTTTCACGAGTATCAGACTGATCCGATGGCGCCTGTACAAGGAGACGCTGTCATCCCCGTTTTTATGCGAGAGGAAATGGAGACAACCGAGTGCACATGGGCAGTGATGGAGCCAGAATTTGGATTCAGGAACACTTTGTCAAGACGTTGCATTTTAATTGGGTTTTCAGGGACTTGCTCAATCTTATCTCTGTTGGGGCCCAGAAGTTGTCTTTTCCAGACCTGCAAGCCTCCACGTCTAGATTCTTTTTTTTTAAAAAAAAGATTGCATTTATTTTTAGAGGGGAAGGGAGGGAGAGAAACATCAGTGTGTGGTTGCCTCTTGCGTGCCCCCCACTGGAGCCCCGGCGGCAACCAGGCATGTGCCCTGACTGGGAATCGAACCGGTGACCCTTTGGTTCACAGGCAGGGTGCCCAGTCCACTGAGCCACATCAGCCAGGGCTACATGTCTACATTCTTTATTTCCTTTCATTATTGCTTGCACACTGAGCTCATTTCCTTCCAAATGCACCCAATCGTAAAGGACATGCCAAAATGTAAGGGAGTTGATGCACAGGAGCCCCGGACCGTCACAAGGAAAGGAAAGGGAAGCGTGAATGAATGTCCCAGTACAGAGCACAGTGTAAAGTGCAACTGGAAAGACAGGAGGCGCTGGCGAGTTTGACAACAGATTTCAGGAGAGCCAGGGGTGGGTGCAAGTCAGGGAAGGACTGGTGTGTGAAGGCATGGAGGCGCAGTCACCTCTTGCAAAGGTGGACAGAGGAAGGAGCCGCCAGGGATGGGGGTGGGTGGAAGGAGGGCTGAACCTGGAGCACAGAGGGTGTGTAGGGTAGTGAAACTCCTCTGTGTGACACCACGGTGGTGGACACATGCCGTGCACTTGTGAATTCTTCAAGTAATGAAAAGCCATGTAATGCATGGCCCCCAGAGAGAGCCCCCGTGTCAACGGAGAACTTCAGATGATAACGACATCAGTGGAGGTTCATCAGTTGCGACAAAAGCCATGTTAGTGGGATGTCAATAGTGGGGGAGGGTGTACCTGTAAGGGGGGGCACACTTTCCACTCAGTGTTGCTATGAACATAAAACCACTCTTAAAAATTCTATTAAAAAGTTCAACAAATGGCCTGAATGGAGTAGGGATGGCTGAAGAACGGATTAGTCAGCTAAATTCTGGAGCACAGGAATTCTAGCTAAAAAATGTAAAGAGATGAAAAACGCAGAAGAAATCTAATACAGCAGTTCTCAACTGGAGTGCGGCCCGCCCCCTGCCCCAGGAGACATCTGGCGACGCTCAGGGACAATTTTGGTTCTCATGACGGGGGAGGGGTGGTAGGTGCTCCGGAGTCTAGTGAGCAGAGGCTGTGATCGCCGCCCAGCACCCTGCCATGCACCGGGCAGCCCCCCACAGCGAGTTACCTGGCTCAGTCTGCAGTGCCGGCGTGGCGCCCCCTTTCCTTCTGCTCAGAAGCTGGTTTGGTGGTACAGCTGTCAGCTTCTGTCCGTACGGGGAAGGTCTGCACTTGGCATTCATCGTGGGTGTCTTCCCTGGACGCAGACCCCTCTGCTGTGGATGCGCCATGGTTCTAGTTCCGTCCCGTTGCCATTCCATTTAACCTATTCATGGCGAAAGTCTGCTGGATGTGATTTCTTCTTTTTCCGCAATATTTTTTCCACAGACCCGTAGATTTAGCCCAGCAAAGCAAACTGGATGTGGCGGCTGTTGGATGGCAGTTTGGGCCGCCAGCGTGCGCAGCTTCCGGGAGGGGACTGTCGGAGCACGCATACGCCCCGCCACCCCACGTTCCAGAGCCTGTTGCAATAACTGAGTCGGTTATTGCAGGGGGTGGGCAGGAAGCTGCAAGGGCAGGCCGCCCTCAGCGCCTCCTGGTGCCTGGGAGAGATGGGGCCGCCTTACGAAGTGTTCGGCTGCCTGTGAGGCCGCTCCATGGGAACTGAACCCTGAAAGGGGCCGCAAGAGGGAACCTGGGTGTCTGTGGAGGGTGGACCTTATCACACCGGGTGTGAAAGTGCTGCTTCAAGGCAGGGCCCAGTCACAGTCCAGCGCATGGCAGTAGGGTGCTGCTTATTCCAGGGCAGTGGAGGGTGTGGCAGGGGAATGGTGGGTCCTGTTGGAGCCCCCTCTGCAGCAAGGTGGCCAGCGCCTGGGCTGGGCTGGGCTGACCAATGGGTGACCAGGTCTTCCTTCACCCCGCTGCTCTGCCTGCGTTTACTGGTTGCTGTCCCCTGCCACTGGACTGGTCTGGCGAGGCACACGGTGACCCAGCATGTCACCAGGCTCCGCCGGCTCCTGCTGCACCCAGTTCCCCAGGGACAGCTGTCTGTTCTCAGACTGAAGCGGAGGCCTCTAGGAACGGCAACAAGGCCCTCCCTGCACAGCGCTGCGGCCAGCTGAGGCCCACACACCTCGTCCTGGCCGGGGAGGGAGGACGGGCACATGGGGCTGCGTCAGTTTTCAGAGACAGGTTTGATGAGGTCAACGACTGGCCCGCGACAAACCCCTTCTGCCTAGAGCCCCACACACAGCTGACAGTGGTGCAGCATGGGGAAGGTCAGTGAGGTCTGACCCCGAGGTGAGATTCCCACACCAGCAGACTGGGAGCCACAGTCCTGCTGGGCCAGACGGGTGGCTGGCAGGCCTCATACAGGCTCCCAGGGCAGGGGACATGCCAGCCTGTGAGCCGTGGATGGAGGCTCAATGAGCTGCTAAGCCACCACTTGCTGGTTTGCTCTCCTGGTTCCAGGCCCTAACAAGTTCACCCACAGGCAGAGCCTGGGTCTGTCCAGCCCCTCCTGCTGCGCTGGGAGCTCTGGGGCCAGGCTCTGTTTTCTCCCAGCTGGCCCTGACATCTGCTTAAAAAACAACAGTGAACTTGGCAATGAAAATGAATGAGCCCTAAGCTGGATTTTTAAAGAGAGGCTGTAATTCAGCTCTTCATACAGCTCAGTGTGAATGGACACTCTTGATATGCAAGGTCCCCAGATGCCTCCACCACTGGGCTTCTTGAAGAACTTTTTCCAAACCAATAAATCAATTTTGGAAACCCAGGGTGAGAGAGGCAACTCCAGGGGGCGATACGGGCCCTCGGCACTAGCCCCTCGGAGCCACTGCAGTCGGAGGCCAGGCTCTTGGAGGAAGACAGACAGGCAGGGTGGAGTTCCTCATTTTCCAGGCTCTTTGGCAAAGGAAAAGCAAAGCATTACTAAGAGTACATATCAGCATTTTACGGAGAACAATGAACTCAGTGAGCCCGACTTTTGGCAAGAAACATGTTTAAGGGATGAAGGTGAAAGTGATCCTGAGCAGACTCCACCTGCAGGTACACCTTGGCGAGCAGCCCTGCCTGGGAGCTTGGCCTCAGGGGTTTTTGATGAACTCCAGAGCCCGGCAGGAGGGCCGTTCAACCCCAGTCGGGGTGCTGCATGCAGCCAGGTTGTGGGGACGTGCACGTGGAAACCCACGACACATGCTCGCGCCCTGTCGGACCGTGCGTTGGGTGTCAGCCGCGACCAGCCCTCGCCTGTTTCCATGTGAGCTTCTGGGCTGCAGGGACTTTTTGAGCAGGCACACTGCCTGGCTCGCCCTGCAACTGCGGGAACCGTGCACGCAAGCAGCCCTCACTCTCCTTGCGTGGAGACGGGTGGGGACGCAGGGCCTCCCGGGAGGTTTGCTGCCACCACCAAGCTCGGGGCCAGAGCTCTGCAGCACCCCCGGCGTGGCGAGGAAAACCGCAGAGGAGCTGGGGGCAGGGCTGCAGCCTGCAGGTCTGGTCGGTGCTCAGCACAGGCACTGCCCACCCTGGCTCCTCAGCAGGACACAGGGAGGTCGCCTGCAGGTGGCAGGCCTGAGGGGAGGGAGGAGGGAGGCGCCAGCTGTCACCAAGGGGCTGTCCCAGAGTTTGCCTTCTCAGTGCTAGGAACACACGCACCTGACATCAGCTTCTCAGACCAGAGTCTGGGGCCCCAGTTAACGTCGGAGCCATCCGCCCGGCAGCCCTGCCCTGGCAGGTCTGAAATCCACTGGCCCCGGTTGGTGGGCACACAGGCACCAGAACTCACTCTGTCCTGAGTGGGGAGGACACCCACAAAAGCTACAAGGCCTGCAGGTCAGGGCCCCAGAGCTACTGCCAGGCACCATGGGCCCCCCTTGATGCTCACAGTAGTGGGCCGAGCTGGGTGTGCTGCTGAGCAAGATGCGGTTTCCGCAGACAAAAAGGAATGGTCCAGGTATGTGGGAAAGTCATTTTTTGAATAACGTGATCCCTGATAAAGCAATTTTCTATCATTAAATGCTTCAAGGTCGGATGAACAGGTATGACTTTGGGTCTGGCCCAGAGGTGGCTTGTCCTCCACCTGTGAGGGGTGCTGGACTCGGGCAGGGGACGCGGGCCCTGGGTCGTGGGGCACAAGTTGGGCGTGGGCAGCTGGGAAGTTCCAGTGACAACTGCATCGGCTACGTTGCCTCTGCCTGGCCTGGGGGGTGGGGACCTGCTCTGCTCAGGTACCACCACGGCTTTTATTCAGCCCCACCCTTCCTGTGTCCAGAGGTGGCCCATGAGCCAGGGGCCACCCCAAAGTCTAATGGCACAATTCCTGATCACAAACAGGAAGCATGGCCAACATCCCCCGCTGACCTCCAGGACAATGATGTCACCATCAGAGACTTCCATAAATTAGGAACAGACACCAACCGCAGACAAGGGAGCCCAGACGTAAGGGCATCAGGTGGGCTGCAGGGGAAACCGTTCGGACGTTATCTGCACCACAGGTCTAGGGTGTCCTCTGTGTGCACCAGCTGGCCACTGCTCTGGTCCCACCCTCTGCAGCCAGGAGGCCGCCCTGCGGGGGCCGGGGCCACAGCAGACTCAGAAGCCACTGGGGAGTGTCTGTGGTGTCAGACAGCAGCTGCTCCTCGAGACGCACCCTGTCCCCAGGACCGAAGACCTGGCTCTGATGATCGGCTGCAGCAGCCTCACCCATCTGACCAGGGCCAGTTCCTCTGAGCCGAGAGGGACTGCGGGCTAGCCCTCGCCCTGTGCTCCAAACCACCCAGGCCTGGCTTCCAGGGCTCTCAGAGTCCTGCCCGTCTGGATCCGAAAGCAAGAGCGGGCTTTTCAAAGCCAGGTTCTTGCTGCGTTTGGACAGAACGGAGAGTGCGTCTTCCGTTTTCTTTGCATTTCTCTTCAATAGTTGCTTTGCCCACATCTCTGTCTGCTCTACACAGTGAAAATACGAACTAAAGGAGAATAGAAAAAAATAACGCATTAAATTGTACAAATTACAACAAATCTGTTCCAAAATATACTTACATTAAATAAAGTATGCATTTCAGTAAGAGATCTACAGTGAATGACTGCATTCTGGGAAGCTTCGGACACTGAGGCCAGCCACCATTCGTGGGCGGGGCTAAGGGACTGTGCGACCAATCACAGTTTGCGCGGGCTGACCACCCACCTGCCAGCTACACTGGCACATGGTTAGTGGCTGTGCAGGGAGGTGACTTGGGGACAGGGAAGAAGCAAGCTCTCCTTGGGTTCTGAGTTCATTGCAATGTCTCGAGCCTCGCCTCGGCCTTTGCAGTACGGGCTCACAGAAGTAAACAGGTGAAGGTGAGCAGACATGTTTCCTTGCTGTATGCAGGTAGCGCTCTCCGTCTACAAGGGGCAGTTGTGAAGAGGCTCCTCCGGAGGCAGGACACAGCGCAGGACCCGCAGAGCCGGCAGGCCTAAGGGAGCGCGGGGACTGGGGGGGGGCCCGGAAGCCAGGGAGACCCTCTCACACAGTCCACGCCCGCAGGCCCCCTCCTATCATCTGGCGTACCGCTTGATATAGTCTTCCACTTTATTCCGGAAGTCCTCCTGTGGGGGATGGGTGGGGGGAGGACAGGAGCAAGTGAGTGAGGGCGAGTGACACTTCAGGGACAAGTCTGAGCCACCAGAGCCAAGGACCCACTGAGAGTTCTGCCACCAGCCTCCAGCAGCTGAGGTGGCAGGACAACCAGAGACCCACGGAGCTGGTGCCACTCTGGGCACCCATGACACAGTGCCGGGGATGCTGGGGGGAGGGTGTCCCGAACAGCAGCTCAGAGAAGGGATCCCAAGGCCCCTCGTTTTGCAGAATGGGGCGTGTGGCCCACAAATGTGGTCGCAATCAGGATGCCCGCACCTGTGGACAGGGCTGCACTCAGAGACCCCCACAGTCCCTCTGCACAGCTCCTGTCCCCTGCCATGCCTGTCACATGGTCTCATGAGTCTGCAGGACAGGGGCTGGGGTGCTCCAGCGAGAGCTGGGGCTGTGTGTGCAGAAGACACCAACCGCATGGCTGTTTGTAGCCTGAACCCGAGGGCCCGAGGCAGGAGGACGGCTGAGCGGAGCTGCTGATGGGACACAGGACACTTCTGCCAGCCAGCGAGCGTCGCCCCACACACTGGTCGGGGTGCAAGGCCAAGAAAAGGAAGTGGCTCCTGGGAGTAGCGAGCACAGCCCGCTCCGTCGGGCCCAAACCGAAGGCTGTGCAGGGGCAGAGCTCGGCGGGCAGGGGTGACGTCAGGAGGCCTGGAGGGTGCACGCCATCCCGCGTCCCTCCTGCGGTGCTGCCAGCAAGGTGAAGGGACAGCACACCATGCGCTGCTGGAATTCCCCTTCACTGAGACCACTCCACTGGCTAGCCGCCATTCCCACCCACTGTGAGCTCCAGCCTGGTGCCCCCCGCCCCTAATTCCGCACCATCCAGCCCAGAGATGGCAGCTGTCCCTACCAACGCACCAGCCAAGGGCCTTCCCGTCACGGACTCACCTTGTCCCTCAGGTGATGCTCTGCAGCCTCGATATTCAGGGGGTCATCGAAGTTCAGAAGGTCCTGACAGAGAAAGAGCACGTGACTACGGGAGAGAGCCCGTTTTCCTGCTGGGCTAAGTCTTCGTCTTAGGGACCTGGCAGCTGAAACCTACACAGTAGGATGCGGGGCGCAGCCCCACTGTGAAGTGGGCCCTTCTGATGCAGGGTGCTGAGCTGCACGCTTTTCGAAATGAAGGCTGGCACTTGGCTGAAAGAAGCGGGGTCACGCTCACGTGTGACTGCACAGTTTGGCAAAAACGGAACCGCAGCCACACGCATGCCTCACGCTGCTGGTGACTACAGAATGCAAAGCCCCTCGCTATGCGCTTTCCGAATTAGAGCCCCATGTCTCTTCTCCTGAAGACTGGGCTCTCTCTCGCCGGTGACTGGCAGCTTTGCCTGTGTCAGTCTGCGGCTCCTGTTCTGACCTTTAGCTCTAGCGTGCGCTCACGAGGACCACGCTTGTGGGCAGGCCCCAGGCTGGGTTGCCCTGCCCTCAGGGGCACCGCCCCTTTCTACCTAGACCAGGGTTGAGGGAGTGAAGCAGGATGGGTTTCTAGAAGGTTCCACCATGGTGGCGGACAATGACAGCGTGGCTCCGTGCTCTCGGGCCTGTGACAAAGGAGCCTGAGGGCCGGGCAGTCTGCGTCACACCCAGGCCCCGCAGAAGTAACACTGCTTTCACCGCAACGAGGACGCCCAAAGCAGAGTCACAGCCCAATGGCTGAGACCAGCAGGACCTGACCCGGACCGAGGCCCGGAACCAGCAAGCGCTGCTCAGGCTCCGGGCGTCGCCTGCTGACACCAGATCAGAAGGCAAAGGGAGGCAGGGACTTGGAGTCTAATTTTTAGGCCCTGCTGTTGTTCATTTCGCTGAAGGCAAGAACAAGAAGCCCGTGGCCTTGGATGCCAGGGTGAGGACGGCCCCGCACCCCCCGAGGGTGGCTGAAGTGGCCCAGGGAGCGCTCTGGAGGCTGAGAGCAGGCAGGGCGGGCCGGGCTCGGTGGGGCCAGAGGAGCCGCCACCCACGTTGGCGCCACAGGCCTGGCCTCCAGAGGGACCTGGAGTGCCGTCCCCCACCCCAACAGAGTGGTGGGAAAGGAGCAGACAGGGTGCTGTCTCTAACCCCCGTCACCCTAACGGGGGAGGTCCAGCCCAGCCAGCGGGGAGCGGGCACCCGGGTGGTGAGAGCACTTACAGTGAACAGGGAGTTCAGGCCCCAAACGACGTCCTGCAATGAAGGAGGGAGGAAAAACACGGGTCAGCTCCCGGCCCGGTCTCGACCCACGGCGAAAAGTGGGCAGGCCTATCAAAACCCACCGCCAGTGGGCTCTCTGCCAGAGACAGCGACTGAAACGGCCTCTCCCACAGCGGCCAGGCCCTGGGAAAGGCGGGCGGGCCACCCCTGGGCCCTCTGGTGAGCTGCGGTCCAACGGGCCGCCCCGGCGGGACAGAGCCCCGGGCGGCGCCTGCAAGGGACCTGCCAACGCCAAGCGCCTGCCACTACCACAGCATCCAGGCGTGCACCGAGTCGCCTCTAGCACCGACCCTGTTGTTCAGACACCGGTCACTCTTAGTGACCGTGGGTGACCTTGTCACCCCCGTCCTCTCGCTCTCGGTTGCTCCAAAACTCGAGGGAGACCAACGTTTTCTCAAAATTCAAGGGGCAGACTAACGGCTGCCTGCCCTCTGGGCTGACTGATGGGTGCCAGTCAGCCCCCCCCCCCCCCCCCAGCTCAAGCACCCTGTCTCCCTTGGGCCGCTCTCGTGCTCACTCACACTCGGCTCAGTGTGACTGCCCGTCTCTCAACCACCCACAACCCGCCCCTCCCTATCCTTCTGGTGTGCGCCAGGCCTGGCACCAGAGCTGGGGGAGAGGCCCCTCTCGGGCAGCAGAGCTCCCACTGAGGGCTCACCGGGGAGGACAGCGGCCCGGCCAGGAAGAGCACCTGCAGCGTCGAGGGGCTGCCTGGACCAAAGTCCCCAGAGGACAGGGCACCCCCAGGGCACAGTGACACAAAGGCAGGCTAGGCCACCCAGGGCAGCAGTGACCATGCCTCGAGAGGAGCCCTGGAGACTATGTGGGGTCTGCAGTGCCCCGCTCTGGGACTGGGCCCCAAACTCCTTCCTGTGCTCGTCCCCCAGAGCACCTGCTCAGACACCCAACACCTGATGGCTTCTGGGCCTCAGGGCGGGTCCCCACGGCCAGGTGCGGCTGCCTCCCAGGAGCTGTGCCTGCGGGCCCTCCCTGACCCACACACGCATCCCTGGGTCTCAGCGGTGCTGCCATGTGCGTCCGGTCCTCCCCAGAGGACAGAGGAAGCGGAGTGACAAGCCCGTCAGCCTGCGTAGGACAGACGCAGTCAGGTCACTGCGGTCACTCAGAGCGTGGGGCCCAGGCCTGTCCCGCCGGCTCAGGCTCACTTCTGGGACCCCAGGGGCAGTGCCAGCACCGCCTCCACACCATGCTCCCTTCTGGTGCATGTGGCACAGACTCAGGCTGGGGCCGCCTCTATAATCCATGCCCAGCTGAACCCAGGGGGGCGATCCCTGCTCTTGAGGGAGGGGGAGGGGACACCAGCACACACAGTGTCAGCCAATGCTCAGAGCTTCACCAACACGTGGGCTGGACACCCACGACCCTTTCCCAGGAACCTGCTAGGACTGCTGGCCTCGGGAGAGGAGGACAGTCACCAGGGGAGATGGCCTGGCCCAGATGACCACACTCCTGTGCTGAGCTAGGGGCCAGTGAAGTGCAGGCTGGGAACATGGCTGCCCGAACCCCAACTGGGTTGAACACTCTGCTGAGCAGCGTCGACCCAACATGAGACAGGACACAGGTGACAACGGTCTGGACCAGCTCCCTGGTCAGAAAGGGCAGCAGTGGTCGGGTGGCTGCTCACTGCTGAGTACACACGAGCCGGAACTGTGACTGCTTCTAGTGCAGAGATCAGGCCACACGGAGAAACCCCAGGTGTCCCCTGGATACCACTGCGGAGAAGCCTTGTGTGGGGGGCATGGCTGGGGCCCCTGGGGGCACCGTCACGTGCACCCCTGAAGGCAGCTCAAGCCCCTTCTGGAGAAGCCAGGTTTACTCAGTCCCCTCGGCTCCCCTGCCAGCCCCTCTCCTGGAGAGGGCCCTCCTCACCAGGCATGGCTGGTTGCTGTCCAACGTACTCAGAAGGGACACACAGAAGTCACAGCTAGCCCTCCTCTCCCTCCCTCTCTACCCAGTCCCGGAACCCCTCACCTGCAAGGACGAGACAACTATAAAAGACTGGGTTGGGGGATAGGAAGAATAGAAACGGTCAGTTATATGCAGCCAGATGGGACAGGGCCAAGGCATAGCAGGTGACCTGACGTCCTCCGCTGGGTGGTGCTGGGCCCAGCAGCCCCAGGGGGCAGTGCATGGGGGGGTGGGGAGGGGCAGGCTGCGCCCGGTCACCTGTGTGCACAGGACACAGGACATCGCTGCTCTCCTGGGTGGCTGGCCCGAGGGAGAGGGCTCCAGGGCAAGGCCGTGGTCAAAGGCAACACGCCCTACCTTCAACGTCCTCGTGGGAGCCCAGCCAGTGCCGTCGATCGAGTGTTCCCGCAGTAAACTGGAACAGACAGAAAGCAGAGCGGTCAGCAGGCAGCTGCGGGGTCGGCATGGGGCTGGGAGGCTCCGTGGCCACACGGTCTCCCATCCTGTGCGGGAGGCCTCTTGCCCTCGGAGGCCTGGCTGGTGCCCAAGCCTGACCTCCTGGGACGTCAGTCACGGGCAGTGTCCCGTCCTGACTGGACAGGAGGGCACCGTGCGCTGGGAACACTGCAGGGTGGATGTCAACTTGGCAGCGAGGTGGTGACAGCGGTGGGAACAAAGGGCACCTGGAGCTTCCTGCTCGGTGTCCCCTGGGTCCTGAACTCACTGCACTCTCACCTCCCTGAGAGGGTGGTGCCTGTACCCCTCCATCCTGTGGGGCAGCTCACCTGGAGCTGCAGGGCGGCACCCACGAGAATACCTGGCGCCCACTTTAAGGGCTGTCTTTTAAAAAAGGGTCAGAAGGGGAGACCGAGGACGAAGGCAGACTGGTCCACAACTCTGGGGGGTGCTCGCCCACAGGCGGGAGAACCCCATTCGGGGCAGGTCACTGGAGCGCCCCGAGAGGCCCCGATCTGGGTGGGCCCGAGGGGCCTCCGTGCCTCTTCTATCAGCTGCAGACATGCGGCGCACCCTCCTGCTGAGACACTTCTGTAGACCGCAGGGCGTTTAGTACAGGGGTCCTTCTGGCGAGGAATGGGTGTGGCTTTGCTGGATGCTGCACACCGTCGCCCGGCTGTGCCTGACAGCTCCGCGGAGACTGGCGCCCTCAGCACTCTTGCCACCACCCCGCGGCGGCGCCCACCTTCCTCGTACTGGTCCGCAGGGCCCCTTGCAGACGCTGCGATCCAGCTGCTCCCGCTTCGGCTTCTGCGTTCTGTGTCTTTAACCCTGACCTAATCGATGGCTTTCCCCCAAGGCCCTGGCTTTGGACGCAGGGCAGCATCTGGTCAATCCCTGTCACCCTTTGCTAACATCTGATTCTTGGACGACAGAGAAAGTGACAGCAGGGACTCGCACTCTGGACTTGGCTCTGCGTGAGGAAGGGGACGCGGGCACAGGAGAAAGCCCGAGGGAGAGGATGGCGGGGATGGGCTGGGCCGGACACCCCACACCACCAGGAGCGGAACACAGCGCACGTGCAAGTCTCGGTCCTGTCAGAGCAGGCACTTCCTGGGCGGGCGCACTGCCCTGAACGTACTTTCAACTATGGAACCGCGCTGCTGTGGGGCGGCGGCCAAGCATAGCCGGGAGAGGGCACGGCTGCGCCTGTCAGAGAGGAAAGGGATCCCCTATCCGAGCAGCAGTGACAGGTCACACATGGCCTTGCGGAGGGGGCACGCGGTGCTGGAGCCGAACTGACAGGAAAAGATTTTCTTCCTGGATTTTACGAGTGACATTTCCCCTTTTAGCCGAAATCAGCCACAGGGAGAGAACGTGGCCCCACTGAAATGGGGCGGGGGAGGGTAAGGACCGGAGAGCGAGCGGCTTGAGCGGGCAGCTGGACGGCCCGGCACGACCTCGGCCAGCAGAGGGCGCAGGAGGCCGCAGCCAGGCCCCCGTGCAGCTCCAAGCCCCAGGGTGGTCTCCGCAGGCCTGGCCAGGACTCTCACGAGGTGCTCACATGTGCGGAGACCAGGAAGGAGGAGGTGCTCACCTCAGACATATCTCTCCCGTCTCTGTGATGTTGGGGTGCCAGATCCTGGTCAAGCATTTCACTTTGGGGGGCTGCAACACAGAGAGAGAGAGGTCCAGAGCATGCCGCAGCCCCACCACAGGCCCTACTCAGTCTGTTCCCCCGCTTACTGGGGTCCAACCTTGGACACGGGCTCATGCCACCCACTCAGGATTGTGTTGTCACCCTGCACCCACAGGTGCTAGTCTAGCTGGTAAAGTCTGCCTCGCCCTTACAGAGCCCTCGACGAGCCCTGGGCCTGTGCGGCTGGCACGGGTTGCCGGGCCGGGCTGTGAGGAGGCGCCTGCGGCTCTGCCCCCCCCCCCCCCAACCTGCCCCGGCCAGGAGCCCACAGCTCCCCCTGCACTGAGCTGCTGAACCGTGGCTGGAAGTGGCTCCCCCAGTGGGGGCTGCTCCCTCCGTCTTTGCTCCTGAAGACACTACCAGTGGCTGCTGACACTTCCCGGGTGCAAGTCCAGGCCCATGCACACTTACGGGACAACAGAAAAGGGAGCTGGGGGCACCGCGGGTCTACGCTGTCTACGAAGGGGCGTGTGAGGCAAGGTCGTTCTTTTAAGGTTATTGTAAAAGCAACCCGTACTCATTTAAGAAGACAAGACAACGATAAGATATATTTGTATAAAGTGACTCCACCCAGAAATCATCTGTTACCCTCGTGTGCGCTGCACAAGCGGGGACACAAGCTATACACCTTTCACACTGTTTCTGTCGCCGCTTCAGGTGGCTCTGGGCTTTCTTGCGCTCCACAGCACGAGCAGCAGCGTTCAACGAGCCAGCTCCCTGTCACCGACCTCTAATGTGCCCCGTGTCCTCCGCGGACGGTGCTGAATCGTCCTAGACCCACAGCAGGTCTCCTTGGTTCAGCACCAGACATGTCACCTCACAGCTGCTAAGCGTCAACCCCTTGTCACAGAGGGGCAACATTTTCCCAGTCCGTCACCTGGCATTAGTTTGCATTCACGATGTTAGTCTCAGGTGGAGAAGAGTTTAAAAAATCTCTGCAATCAAATCTGTGTCCCGACTCCGACCCAGAAAGTGTCTCACCGCTCGCACCCTTCCCGTCCCTCTCACAGCCTCCCTGCCACTCGCTGAAGCAAACGCGCTTCCTCAGCGCCTTCGAGGTGAGTCTGCTTCCTGACTTCACAACACCCAGACACCGTGAGACTGATTCACCCGACCATGTGACTGTAGGGCCCAGGGGTTCCAGACTCAGGTCCAGAGTGAGTTTCAATCAAGCCAGTACTCTCCAATTTGCTTTTCGGCAAATAAATGGGAATGAATTCGACAGAGAGAAAGCAGGTACAGCCTGTGTGACCGGCGAGGCCTGCAGGCCGAAGTGGGAGGTCAGGCTGTGTGACTCTCTCTAGGGGGTACAGTTAACTGGTGGGGGTGGAGCAGATATAGTTAACTAGTGGGTAACTGACTCAAGTGAACATGGGATGGGGGGCAAGGGGGGCAGAGTGGAGCCCCAGCTCAGCTCTGTCCCTCCCTTCCTCACTCCCTCCCTCCCAGGGAGCCCCACGGGGCTCACACTGACCAGAGGTCCCCACACCACCCAGACGCCTCTGCCTGCTTGGGGGGCCGGCCCACACCAGGACAGCTCCGACTATTTCTCTCCAGCAGCTGAACTGGCCTGACTACTTTCCAAAGAATCCCCAGAAACCAGTCTCCCATCACTGATCACTATGGTCTGCTTCTCCCCACTTTCAGCGCTTCCTCTCACTCCCTACCGGGCTGGGACGTTCCTAAAAGCAGAGGCGGGACAGGACAGCACTTGGTGTGATTCTTACCTAGGGGGTCCCTGAGGGACTACCACACAGCTACGGGTTCAAATTACTTGCAGCTGGAAACTACAGGACACTGTTTTACCCTAAACTTCTGGAGTCCACACTTTACACGCCGCTGGGCTTCTGCTGACTCGGCACGCACACACTCCCGCTTCACACAGAGTGCCGCCTCCGTCAGTGCCGCAGTCCCGCAAGACCGACTCGGACTCCCCAGCAGGCCCCGTGCCCCCTGGCCTGGGCGGGGTGCGGACTGCCCGGCAGCCCTTGCAGGTGTGGGCGCACACGGTGACTCTACCAGGCTCTTGGCTCTGCCACCGAGTGACCCCAGCCACAGGGCACCAGCACGTTCAGCCCCCGCCCCGCCTGGCCTGGCCTGGCCCGGCCCAACCCCACGCACGGCTGATGGGCTCCGATGCGGGCTACTCACCACCATGTTGTACGCGTCGGGGACTTCTGTCTCAAACTGAAATTTTCCACCCTGGTAGTAGCCTTCATCTATCAAAAAACACAAAACAAAACAAACAAATCCTTTAAATTAAAAAAAAAGGAAATAAAAGCAGACATTGTGTCAGGATGCGGCAGGCAGGGAGAACTCAGAGCTCGGGGGGGGGGGGGGGGGGGGGGGGGGGCAGGGTGTCCCCGCCAGCCTGAGCCCACCCCGTCCCAAGCAGCACACTCCGGCCTCCTGCACACTCAACTGGGGGACCCCGAGGCCTAAGCAGCCCGCCCTCACCCGGGCCCCACCAACTCTGCATGGGGCACCCAGTGTCACCTCACCATACGTCACTAGAGCTAACCCTCATTTAAGCCACGGGGTCACCCAGTTGAGGCTGGTCTCCACAAGAACAGCAGTCCCAGAGGCTAGGTGACCGGCAGTGACTGCTGCGCCCCCAGTGCCCAGAGCATGGCCTCTGGCCATTCAGCCGAGGTTGACTGAGGACAGAACCGTGCAGGGCACCACTCCAGGCCCCAGGCACAGGCTCGAGCCGGGAGAGCTGCCGCCTCGCAGAGGAGCCCCGCAGGCATGCGGGTGGTCGTGGCTGGAGAAGCCAGACTCGCACCGGCGCCCTTGACTGGGCCACCGCCTCTTGGCCTCTTCCAGGGTCCTCCAGCGAGAAGGGGGGGGGCGCCTGTTTCCCAGGGGTTCATGCTGCAGGCACAAGCTCTGCAATTTGACAGAATTAACACGTCCTTGAAACAAAGATTCAGCCCTGATTGGCGTGGCTCAGTGGGCGGGGCACGTCCTACAAAGCGAAAGGCGGTGGTTCCAGGCCCCGCCAGCGCACCTGCAAGAGCAACCGACTGATGGGGGCTGTCTCATGTCGTTTCTCTCCCTTTCTCCCTCCCTTCCCCTCTCGAAGAATGAATACATAAAATCTTCCAAAAAACCTGAAGGTTCGACTTTCCCCAAACCTCTCCCACCACGAACAGATCAGCAGCACTACAGCTCACGCATCCTCAGCTGCTGGCGTGAAATAAACACTCCAGGGCACCGCTCACTTCGGACCTTGTCCTGCGGCCTCCACTTTTAAGTCTGTCTGTAGTTTCTGTCCCCGGCATCCCCTTAAAAAGGCCTTTCCCAACAGAGGTGATCGAAATGCCTTACTTCTCCATTTCTGCTGGGAACCCAGGGGTGCGAGCGTTTCCTCAGCGCCCGCGTCCACCTGACTTCACCACACACACCGGGGGCGTGCCCCCTCACTGCCGGGCTGTGCCCCGCCCACTCGCCGGCTAGGCCTAGTCCTAGGCTCAGTGACTGGCAGCGTCAAGTCTTTGGAATGGTCATTTTTGGGGAAGTACTTGAACTCCACATACGAGAACTGCTCAGGTAAGTGGCATCTTAGGGACGAAATACTCAGAGTGCACACCCAAAGACTCTGCGGCCATCAGTCTCATAGCTGACACTGGTCACCACGCACAGCGATGTGACGGGCTCGCGTGGCACCCTGTGAACTGTGACCACAGCGCTGGCTGCTGCGCCCCCAGGCCCTGGGCAGGCCTCTCCACCCGGAATGAAATACCACAGTCCAGCTCGAAAAGCCGCCGGGGGCAGACCGCAGTGAGACGGGCAGCTCTGGCACTGGCTTTCCCCACGGGGACCCAGCTCATGTGTTCTCGCCCACCCTGCTCCTGGGTCTGGCTCTCACACGCATGTGTGGCAGGTGGAGAGAAGGGCCTGCCCAGGCTGGGCCCATGGGCAGAGGATTCCATTGGAGCACCTATGACCCAGTGTGCACCGGGGCCCAGGGCCCCACGTGCTCGTGTGGGGCAGGCCAACCGTGTCCCTGTCCCTGGCTGCTGCAACCGCAAACGCCCTACTCCTTGGGTAATGGTGCGGAAGGACAAGGGTGAAGGCAGTGGGACAAGCTGCTGGCACCGCCCCCAGGGTTGCACTGTGAGGGTGTACCCCACCCCCTCCAGTGCCCCCGAGCCCACTCCTTCCTGCCTCCCAGGACCTGTGCACCTGTGTGTGCCGGTGACAGGGGTCCCTGGGAGGACAGACTGTCCAAGGCACTTTCAGTGTCCACATGTGCTCGGTCCGAAATGGACCCGCCTGACGATGCCTGAGGTCAAGGCACCCTGCCAGCCAGGAAGGCCCGGGGTCCTTCCCAGCCTTCGCCTGGCTTGTGCGAAGGTCTCCTTCTCAGTGTCCTCTTGCTGTGAGCCCAGAGGACCAAGTGACATGCTGGTCACCAGGGCAGGCCATGCTGGCGTCCGAGGCCGGGATGATCAGCGTCCCATTCGGAGACTCCCACTGACTCGACTCTGAAGGCATTCGTCACCCCTCGAGAAGCAGTGAGAACAGCGTGGTGGCACTACGCCCACGCAGGTGACTGGCTCCATGCCGCCCAGCCACCAGGAACGAACTTGGCAGCGAGCTGGACCTGAGAGGCGTCATCTCAGGAGTGAAGAGAGTCTGGCTGCTGCTGGAATGGCACCCGAAGGGTGTCATGGGGACCCGGTTCTGTGCCCTCAGACACGGTGGCACCACAGGACGCTGACGCCTGGGTGACGAGGCCTCTTCCACGTCGGCCGCTTTCCAGTCCCTGCTTTTGGCCACTGCAGGGCGGGCCCTCGCCCACTCGCCTGCTGAGGGATCATGAGACTGCCTACACGGTTTGCGGCCTCCTGCTCGGAAGTCCGAGGACAGGCCAAGCGACAAGAAAACGCCTCCTGTGCCTGTCTGTGTGTTGCCAGCGTCCACGTCTACAGAGAAAGGGACGGCCGGCGGCACGGAGCCCCACGCCCAGCCCAGAGCAACGGTCACTCCAACGACACCGAGACAAGCGCTGGCACGGCTCAGCCGCGGCGCCCTTCCCTGTGCGGTGGCCCTCAGGGCCTGCCGCCGGCTGCCTCACGTCACCACGCCCCGCCCGCAGGTGTGTGATGAGGGCTGGCACGTGCCAGGCACTGCCCTGGGCACAGCAGGCACGGCAGACACGGCGCAACCCTCTGGCCCGTGAGGCCTGCACTCTGGTGGCAGGGGCACAACGAGAACAAGTGAGTCACATTCACAGGAGGTGACAAAAGCCAAGGGAGCGGGAGGAGGCAGGGGCTGGCCATTCTAAATGGGGCGATGGGAGAGAGAGCTGGGAAAGGACACTGGTGAGGGCACTCCTCCCCGGCCTGGGGTTCAGGGAACCCGCAGAGGCGGAGGCTGGGCAGAGGCTCGGGAGGGGTCTGAGGGCAGGCAGCAAGGGAGGAGCGTGGCTGAGACATGGGGTCAGGAAAAGCCAACTTGGGGGTGCAGGCAAACCCTTGGGGCTGAGGTTCAGAGGGGACCATGGACACGAGGAAGAAGGAAATGGCACACAGAAAAAGCAGCCAACCGCGATAGCTGAAAAACCCAGCGTGGAAACCGGAGACTTCACCAGAGGAGTCTCGCGGGCATCCGACCTCGCAGATGGAGCCCCTCCCCGAGGCCCAGGCAGAAGGGCGAGCCCGAGGCTGGTGGGCGGGACACAGACACGTGTGAGACAGGGATAGATGTATAACGGCAGTCCCAGGGAGGGGCACAGGAAAAACGTTTCGAGGAAATGCTGACTGCGTTATTCCTAAACGTGATAAGAACACTCACTCACAGGTCCAAAAAGCTCAACAAACGGAAAGAAAACTGCATCAAAGCGCATCGCGATCGGACCGCTGAAAGCAGAGTCAGCCTCAACAGCAGCCCGAGAACAAGATGCAGGAGGCATCGAGCGGGACAGAGCACCAGCACAGCCTGCGAGAAACAGTGCCAGTCAGGGGGCAGGAGAGTGACAGCCCCTGCGTGCGGACACTGTCACCTCCAGCACAGCTGACAAAATCCACCACCCGCAAACCGTGCTGACCCCCCGTGCCCAAGGACCCCCTTCAGGCAGCAGGACCACGGCGGACAGAGGGAAGAAGGGTCAGAAACGGTGAGTGTGCTGGTGCGCATGTAAGGAAGAGGGAGGGTTTCCAGCACAGAAGACACTCTGGGCTGGAACGCGGGCAGAGCAAGCAAGGACACAGTGAAGGGCGAGGGGGATGGAAGCCCACTACCGTCTGACTGGGCCTCCCCCAGAACACCTGTGCAGAGCACCTTAGACAGAGAACAGGCAGCAGGAAGGACAAGGCAAAGGTACGAGCAGGAAACAAAATATCAGAGGAAAGTCGATTGCCACATCCCATGGCAACCATGCTGTCTGACAAAGTCAACGCATGGGGGGACGGCCTTCAAAGAAG
>VMDR010015277.1:0-22269 GCA_007922815.1 Macrotus californicus | reverse complement strand
GGCAATCTGGCAAACCCAAGTGCTCCAGAATATGTGGTGCAACAAGAGCTCTCTGTCACACAGTGCCGATGGGAGTGCAAGAGCAGAACCAATGAAACGAAAGTTAAGCAGTGTCTTACACGTAAACATATACTTAACACAACCCCAGTATCTCACTATCAGGAAACGACCCAAGTGAAATGAAAACCTATGCTCACCCAAAACCTATATAAGAAAGTTTGTTGTTAACTTTACATGTACCTGGCAAAAACTGGAAACAATCCAAATGTTCTGTAGCCAGGGTATGTAAAAACTGGTACATGTCCCCGTAATACTACTCAGCAACAAACAGAACTACTGATACACACAATAATATGAGTAATTTCAAATGCAAAATTTTAGTGACAGAAGCCAGACTCAGAAGGCTACATAATACTGTATAATTTTATTTATGTGACATGGTGGAAAAAGGAAACTATAGGGATAGTGTACAAATCTCTGGATGCCAGGGGTTAGTGGTGGGGGTACAGTTTGAACAAACCAGGAAGAAAGAGGGAATCAGATAGAGAGTGATATGATGGAACTGTTCTGATTGTGGTTATACAATTCTAGGCATTTGTCAAAATTCATGGAATTATAAACCAAAAACTGTTATTTTACTGTATGTAAATTAAAATATAAATTTAAAACATTAAATTATAAAAGTAATCTGCCTGCACTGGAGCATCTATAGTGGAGTTCTGACTGTTAAAACTACAATGAGCACAGATGTGAAGTTATTTACTACCAGGTAATTTACATATATTTCATTTAATCCTCACATCAATACTTAACGCAGCTAGGCATTATTCACATTTTACAGAAGAGGTTAAGTATCTTGACCCAAGATAAAGTAGGTAAACAGGATCTGGATATTAGAGAAAGTTTATAAAAATGTATGCTATAGCACCACCTCAAAAGATTTTGATTTCATTGCATTAGGTTGGTGCTGGTGAAAGAAGAATCCACCTGTGTTTGCCACCAAAATTTATAATTATATTAGTGGAAAGCCCATTCACACCCATACCCTTGATTGAAAAATAAATCTCTTCGTCCTGTTTTTATTGGTATTCCCCATTTTTTAAAGCTATACACAATCCAAGCAAAAACAGTTAATGAGCCAAATAACTATAATTAGAAAACTAATACTAGCAACAGTGCGTTTAACTTTTAGGACAACAAAAAAACACTATAATTTCAAGCCTTCTCTAGTTACAAGCTCTAAAGCAATGGTTCCCTATTCTGGCTACATATTAGAATCTCCTGAGGAACTTTAAAAATACCAGTACTCCGTCACCAGCAATTTGATTTAAATGTTTAGGTTAGAACATGGGTATCTGTATTTTCCAACCAAAGTTTTTATAACATACAGTTCTTATACTTATGGGGGCTCTGAAAGTAATATATATGAGAAATCCCATATGAATATAGAAGTATAATATGTTTTTATTTTTAAAAGTATAATATTTTAATAATTTGAAGAATATTATAGAAGCAGTGTTTGTTTTGAAAGTTCTGGCTCTGAAATTTTTTAAAAGATTTTATTTATTTAATTTTAGAGAGAGGGGAAAGGAGAGAGAAAGAGAGGGAGAGAAAAATCGATGTGCGAGAGGTACATCAGTCCTCTCACAAGTCCCCAAATGGGGACCCAGCCCACAACCCAAGCATGAGCCCTGACTGGGAATCAAACCAGAGACCTTTCAGTTTGCAGGATGGCACTCAATCCACTGAGCCACACCAGCCAGGGGCTACTTCTGCATTTTTAAAAAAGTAGGTCTGATACTACATCAAATGGATTTTATGGGTATCTTCAGAGCATTTCACCCAAAAGCTGCAGAATATACATAGTTTTCAAGTGCACATGGAACGTTTTCTAGGCTAGACCACATGCTAGGACACAAAACAAGTCTCAATAAATCTAAGACGACTGAAATCCTATCAAGCATCTCTGCTATGAAATTGGAAATCAATCTCAGGAAGAACACTGAAAAACACAAAAAGACATGGAAGCTAAATAACATGTTATTACAATGAGTGGGTCAACAGTAAGATTAAGGAAGAAATCAAACGATACCTCAAAACAAATGAGGATAAAACAAATGAAAATGAGGAAAACAATCCAAAATCTGTGGGACCCTGGGAAAGCAATCCTAAGGAGGAAATTCATAGCATTACAGACCTATCTCAAAAAGCAAGGAAAAGCTCAAATAAACAATCTAACTTCACACTTAAATGAACTTGAAAAGGAACAAACCACAAAGTCCAATGTGCGTATAAGGAAGGAAATAAAGATCAAAGCAGAAATAAATGAAATAGAGTCTAAAAAAAAATGATACAAAAGATCAATGAATCCAAGATTTGGTTCGTTCAAAAGATAAACAAGGTTGACAAACCTTTAAACCAGACTCATCAAGAAAAAAAAGAGAAAGGACCCAAATCAGAAATGAAAGAGGAGAAATAACCACCGACACCAAAGAAATACAGATTGTAAGAAAATATTATGAACAATTATATGCCAACAAATGGGAAAACCTGGACAAATTCCTAGAAACATAGTCTTTGAAGACTACATCAGGAAGAATCAGAGAAACTGAATAGACAGATTACACCAAATGAAATTGAAGCAGGAATGAAAAAACTCCCAACAAACAAAAGTCCTGGGCCAGATGGCTTCAGAGGTGAATTTTACCAAACATTCCAAGAAGAACTAACACCTCTCCTGAAACTACTTCATAAAATTCAAGAGGAGGGAAGGGTCCCAAACTCATTTTATGAGGCCAGCATTATCCTAATTCCAAAGCCAGACAAAAGGCACTACAAGAAAATTATAAGTCAACATCCTTGATGAACATACATGCTAAAATCCTCAACAAGATATAGTAAACCGTTTGTAGCAATGTATCAAACTGATTAGTAAACCGATTACAGCAAGGTACCACCATCAAGGGAGATTTAGTCCAGGAATGCAAGGATGGCACAACATTCACAGATCAATAAATGTGATTCACCACATAAACAAATGAAGGATAAAAGGCACATGATTATATCAACAGATCCAGGAAAAGCTTTTCATAAAATCCAGCACTGACTTATGATAAAAACTCTCAGCAAAGCAGTAATAGAGGGAACATCCCTAAACATAATAAAGGCCACATATGACAAACCCACTGCCCACATATACTCAACAGGTAAAAACTGCAAGTGTTCCCCTTAAGATCTGGAACAAGACAGGGATGTCCACTTTCACCTCTCCTGTTCAACACAGTACAAGAAGTCCTAGCCACAGCAATCAGACAAAAAGAAACAAAAGTCATCCAAATTGGAAAGGAAGAAGTAAAACTGTCTTTATTTGAAGATGACATGACACTGTACATAAAGAACCTCAAAGATTCCACCAAGAAACTCCTAGAACTGATAAATGAATTTAGTAAAGTAGCAGGACACAAAATTAATATTCAGAAATCAGTTGCATTTTTATATGCCAATAATGAACAGAAAGGGAAATCAAGAAAACAATCCCATTCACAATAGCTTCAAAAAGAATAAAATACCTAAGAACAAACCTAACCAATGATGTAAAAGACCAGCAGTACTCAGAAAATTATAAGACACTGAAGAAAACAGATTGAACAAGATACAAATAAGTGGAAGCACATACTATGTTCAAGGTTAGGATGAATTAACATCATTAAAATGTCCATATTATTCAAAGCAATCTATACATTCAACTCAATTCCTATCAAGATTCCAATGATGTATATTTCACAGAACTAAAACAATTATTTCAAAAATGTATATGGAACCACAAAAGGCCCTGCAATCAACAGCGATCCTGAAAAGGAACAAAGTTGGGGGAATCATGCTACCTAATATCAAATTATATTACAATGCTACAGTAATCAAAACAGCTAACATTGGCATAAAAACAGACACATAGATCAATGGAACAGAATAGAGAGCCGAGAAAAAAAACAACACCTTTATAGTCAATTAATACTGGACAGAGGAAACAGGCACATACAATGGGCTAAAGATAGTTTATTCAATAAACAGTGTTAGGAAAATTGGACAGATACGTGCAGAAAAATGAAACTACATTACCTTCTTACACCATACACAAGAATAGATTCAAAATGGATGAGAGACTTTGTGGCAGAAGACACTGACAGAAAAATATCAGACAGTGCTTGTAGCAATTTTTTATAGGATATATCTCTCCAGGCAAAAGAACAAAAGAAAAAATAAACAAATGGGACTTCATCAAACTAAAAAGCTTTTGCACAGCAAAGGAAATCATCAACAAAATAAAAAGACAACCCACAGAAAGGGAGAACATATGTGCCCATACATCTGATAAGGGAATAACATCCAAAATTTATAATGTACCTACAAAACCCAATATCAAAAACACAAACCCAATTAAAAAATGGGCAAAGGATATGAACAGACACTTCTCTGAAGAGGACATATAGAAGACTTATGAAAAAATGTTCAACATTACTATCAGAGAAATGCAAATTAAAATCACAACGAGATACCACCTTACAATGGCTATCATCAATAAATCCACAAACAGCAAGTGCTGGCGAGGATGTGGAGAAAAGGGAATGCTTTTGCACTGTTGGTGGGAATGCAGACTGGTGTAGCCACTGAGGAAAGCAGTGTGGAGTTACTTCAAAAAGTTAAGAATGGACCTGACTTTTGTCCCAGCAATCCCATTTTGGGAAATATATCTGAAGGAACCCAAAACACTAATTCAAAAGAACACAAGCATTCCTGTGTTCACTGCAGTGTTATTTACAATCACCAAGATATGGAAGTGGCCCACGTTTCCATCAGTAGATGAGTGGATAAAACAACTATTGGACATTTTACACAACAGAATTCTACTCCGTCATAAAAAAAAGAAAATTTTACTCTTTGCAACAGTATGGATGGACATAGAGAACATTATGCTAAATGAAATAAGCTAGTCAGAAAAAGACAAATACCATATGATTTCACTCATATGTAGAATCCAATGAGCAAACTGAACTAACAAGCAAAATAGAGACAGACTCATAGATGGAGAACAGAGGACATCTAGTAGGGGCAGGGGAGGTTAGAGGATGGAGGGAATGAGCAAAAAAGACCTGGCTGGTATGGCTCAGTGGACTGAGCGCTGGTGTGCGAATGGAAGGGTCACCAGTTCCATTTCCAGTCCAGGGCACATGCCTGGGTTGCAGGCCAGGTCCCGGGTAGGGGACATGCAAGAGGCAACCACATACTGATGTTTATCTCCCTCTCTTTCTCCCTTCCTTCTCTCTAAAAATAAATAAATAGTATCTTTTTTAAAAAAAGAAAAAGGACTCATAGACATAGACAACAGGGTGGTGACTGCTGGGGGGAGGGGTGTACAAGGGGACTAAATGATAATGGAAAAAATATAGTAAAAAGATTATGCATTTTTTAAAAAACTGTGTCTAAATATGTCGACTGTCCCAGCTGAGACAGTTGGCATATTAATGTCCTATCCTTTGATCAAGTAGTTCTTAACTTTGGTAGCATGATAAAATCATCTGCAGAAGCTTTTAAAAAACTGGTGTGCAGGACACACACCCCAAGCCATATCAGAATACAGGAGAGGGAGATTTTTTAAAACCCCAATTAACATAAAGAGAAAAGCCTCCAAAGCCTAGCTTTTTACTCATGTCAGAATTTGACCTGAAATAGAATGAAGTAAGTTACAGGCTCCATCTAAAAACTCAGCTTGACAATTTTCCTACATAAGAATGGACTCACATTTCTACATTATGTCTCTACCTAGTTTAATCCCTGAGCTCTGTAAGAGAAGTGCTTACGGCCCAAAATTAATAAACTATTTTTTTGTAACACATTCTTAAAAAATATTAGAAACTCAAAAGCCATAAAGTACAAAAACTTCTCTATAGAAATATTTACAACACCTACAATAAAAGGTAAACACGTACCTGTAAAAGACAATCCAACAAAAATGAACAGTTTATAAATTCACACAAATGGCTAAAAAACAGGAAAATATTCATCCTCCTTAAAAACTGAAAATATCCAGGGACAAAGGTGTAGGGAAGTGGCCCATAACATGTGAGATAGTTGGCATCTTTGATAAAAACTTATGTGAGAAATTTGGCAGAATTAATCAAAATTTAAAATGCACATGACTTAAAACCCAGAGATTCGACTTCTAAGAACCTAACCCACAAAAATATGCAAGTGTAGGAAGGTAAGAATAAGAAATTGCACATACAAATTACTTGGAAATACAAAAAAGCGAAAACACACATTATCCCAAGAGGAGACTGCCTATAAATTACGCCACACTCACAGCTTGGTATAACACAGGCACATCGCTTTATGGCGCTTTGCAGACACAGCATTTTTTACACATTAAAGGTTTGTGGCAAGCCTGTGTCGAGCCAGTCGATTGCTGCCATTTTCCCAATAGTGTTTGTTCACTTTTTGTCTCTATGTCACATTTTGGTAATTCTTAACATTATTTCAAACTTTTAAATTATTGCTATTTGTTTCGGTGAACTGTGACCAGTGGTCTTTGATAGAACTACTGTAATTGAGATGACACAAACTGTTCCCAAATAAGACGGTGAACTTAATAAATGTGTGTGTTCTGACTGCTCTCCACCAACAGGCCTTTTCCCCTCTGCCCCTCCTCCCCAGGTTTTCTCTCTCTCCCTACCACCGATACTCAACAATATTAAAATTAGGCCAGCCCTGGTCAGGTGGCTTAGTTGGTTGGAGTGTCATCCTGGGTACAAAATGTTGCAGGTTCAATGCCCAGTTGGGGCACATATGAGAGGTAACCAATCCATGTTTCTCTCTCACATTATTTTTTTTCTCTCTTCCTCTCTTTCCAAAAAGCAATTAAAAAACCAAACAAAACATATCCTCAAGAGAGGATTAAAGAAAACAAAACCAATCTCCTTTACAATTACACCAGAAATTTTTTTTAAATAAAAATTAGGCCAATTAATAATGCTGCAGTGGCCTCTAAAGTATTCAAGTAAAAGAGTCACTGGTCTTTCACTTTAAATCAAAGCTAGAAATAATAAAGTTCAGTGAGGAAGACATGTCAAAAGCCAAGACAGGCCAAAAGCAAGGACACTTGTGCTAAACAGCTAAGTTGCAAATGCAAAGGAAAAGTTCTTAAAGAAAATGAAAAGTGCTATTAAAGTTTTACTGATCTAGATAGAAGGTACAACATTCCCTTAAGCCAAAGCTGTATCCAGAAAAGGCCCTAACTCTCATGAAGGATGAGAGAGGTGAGGACTCTGCAGAAGAAAAGTTGGAAGCAGCAGACACTGTTCATGAAGTTTCAGAAAAACAAAACCACCTCCATAACATAAAAATGCACCGTGAAGCAGAAGGTGATGTACAGTCTGCAGCAAGTCATCCAGAAGATCTAGCTCAGAAAATGAATGATGGTGGCTAACAGATTTTCAACGTAAACAGAACAGCCTTATATTAGAAGACCCCATCTAGGGTTTCCTAGAAAGAAGTCAATGCCTGGCTTCGCGGCTTCAGAGGACAGGTGGACTCCCTTATTAGGGGCACTGTTGGTGGGAATGCAGACTGGCACAGCCACTATGGAAAGCAGTGTGGAGATACCTCAAAAACTTAACAATGGAACTGCCTTTTGACCCAGTGATCCAAGTCTGGGAATGTATCTGAGGAAACTCCAAACACTGATTTGAAATAACATAAGCACCCCTATGTTCACTGTAGTGTTATTTACAAAGTATTTTTATTTTTTGCTACAAAGTATTTTTAATTAATGTATATACTTTGTGTTTTTAGACACATGCTATTGCATACTTAATGGACTACAGCACAGTAAGAAAGGCAACTGAAAAATAGCGGAATTTATGTATAAAAAATTGTGTATTCTTACATGTTTAAACTTCAGTCACATTCTAAGTACTCTACATTTGATGTGATATACCTATCAAGATGTTTTTTCCCACTGCTCAGAACAGTCTTCGAATTCATTGATTTTGATGCCTTTTAGTGTTTGTGCTTTTTGTTTTATCTCTTCAACAATGGCAAAATGCTTCCCTTTGAGGACTTTATTCATCCAGGAAAACAAAAACAAAAACAAAAGTCACTTAGGGAGAGATCTGGTGACTGCAGAGGGTGGGGCACAGGGGTCATGCCATTTTTGGTTAAAAACTGCCGAATACTCAGTTCACAGTGTGGACAGGTACACTCATAAATCACCAATCATAAAATGAGAAAATGTGTTGGAAGAATCTTAAAAAAAATTTCACTGAAGCCAAATGCAGCCTCTCACAACAACACCAGCTGGTATACTGATACAGATGGGTTCCAAGAAAACTCACCTAGCAAGGGAAGCCTGAAGTCTATACTACAAGGGATCCAGAAGATAATTCTGGATTTGGCAGGGGTGGGTATTCCAAGTCATATAAATGTAACTTTTATATGCTCCAGGAAAACAAAAATTCATTTGACTTGCTTTACTGCAATATTCATTGTGGTGGTCTGTAACAGAAGAGTATCTCTGAGGTGCCCTGAATTATGCAATAATTAAAAAACCAAGAAGAAAACTGATCTGTATGCACTATCATGGAAAGATATGCATGAGATACGACTTAGTTAAGGAAAAAAGCAAGCTACCAAACAGTGTATAGTATTCCACTTATGTGTAAAATAGTTTTAGAAGTAAATATCTATGATACATAGAATGTGCAAAAAAAGTTCAGAAGGATGTGGAACTTGAGAATTATCTCTAGGGACTGGATTGGGTGTGGGATAAAAAGATGTGTTTCTCTTTTCTACTTAATAAATAATGAATAGAAATTTAAAACAATACTTCTATAATAATTTACTATAAACAGTATAGGCCTTGCTAATCAAAGTATGGTCCATAAAAATCACAATCAAGTGAGTTTGTTACAAACGCAAAATCCTAGGTCCCTGCACAAATCCACTGAATCTTCACTTCTACCATCAAGTTCCTAAGGTGATTTGTATCCACATTCAAGTTTGAGTGAGAAGCACACACTACAAGAAACAACATTCTGAATTGGTTACACTGCCTGTAAAATGTTTCATTTCCAAATTCTCAGATTTTTAAAAAATTGTATTTTGATCAGGCTATTTACAGTTGCCCCAACTTTTCCCCCGTTGCCCCCCTCCACCCAGCACCCCTACTCCCTCAGGCAAGCCCCACACTGTTATTCATGCATGTGAACGTTCCTTAGCTACTCTATTTCCTATGCTGTACTTCACATCCCCCATGACTATTCTGTAACTATGTATTTGCACTTCTCTTTCGTAAATTTTATTTACTTATTTTTAGAGAAAGGAGTAGAGAGAGAAAAAGAGAAGGAGGAAAACATCAATGTGTGGTTGCCTCTTGCACACCCCCCACCTGGGACCTGGCCTTGCAACCCAGTCTATGCCCTGACTAGGAATATGAACCAACAACCCTGTGCCTCACAGGCCGGTGCTCAATCCACTGAGCCACACCAGCCAGGACCCTATTTGTACTTCTTAATCCTTTCACCTTCTTCACCCATCCCCTGACCACCCCTCCCATCTGATAACCATCAAAACGTTCTCTACAATTCTGTTTCTACTCTGCTTATTTGTTTTTTTTGATTCAATTGTTGATAGATGTATAGTTGTTGCCATTTTATTGTTCATATTTTTTTTTCTTCTTGTCTTCTTAAAAAGACCCTTTAACATTTCATATAATGTTGGTTTGGTGGTCATGAACTCCTTTAGCTTTTTCTTGTCAGGGAAGCTCTTTACCTTTCCTTTGATTCTAAATGGTAGCTTTGCTGGGTACAGTAATGTTAGTTGTATGGCTTGCTCTTCATCACTAAATATGTCTTGCCAATCCCTCGTAGCCTGCAAAGTTTCTTTTGGGAAGTCAGCTGACAGTCTTAAGGGGGCACCCTTGTAGGCAACTAATTGCTTTCCTCTTGCTGCTTTTAAGAGTCTCTCTTTATCTTTAACCTTTGGCATTTTAATTATGATGTGTCTTGGTGTAGAACTCTTTGACGCCTTGTTTGGGACTCTCTTCGCTTCCTGGACTTGTATGTATTTTTCCTTTGCCAAATTAGGAAAGTTTTCTTTCAATATTTTATCAAGTAAGTTTTCAATTCCTTGCTCTTCTCTTCTTCTTCTTCTGGCACCCCTATCATTCGAATGTTGATATGTTTGAAATTGTCCCAGATTCTCCATACACCATCCTCATTAGTTTTTATTCTTTTTTCTTCTTGTTGTTCTGATTGTTTTTTTCTTCCTTATGTTCCAGATCATTGACTTGATTCTTGGCTTCATCCACTCTACTGTTGATTCCATTTACATTTTTCTTTATTTCACTCAGTGTAATCTTCATTTCTGCCTGGGTCTTTTGTGTTGTTGAAGTACCCAATGAGTTCCTTGAAGATTCCAATAACCTGTGTTTTCACTCTGTAACTGATAAGATTGTTTATCTCCATTTTATGTAGTTCTTTTTCTGGAATTTTGTTCTGTTTTTTTTTTTTTTTTCCCCATTTGGGCCATGTTTCTTTGTCTCCTCACTTTGACAGCCTCTCTGTTTGTTTCTATGAATTAGGTAGAATTTCTTTATCTCCCTGTCTTAGTAGCATGCCCTAATTTTAAAAGTGCACCCATAAGTTGGATTCAGAGGAGCCATAAGTAATCACCAGTATGGAACCAGGGTGATGGAGTCTCAGATATGGTGCTACTGCTCTGGGCTTTGTGTGTGGTGGGCTCAGAAAAGGAACAATCATCACTGTATGGCCTCTGGAGTTCTGTCCAGGAAGCTGTCCCCAGCACTTGTCCTGATGCCAGACACTTTACTTTCTTTCTATATGGTACTGGTGCCTTTCCAGCTGCTGCCCCAGTGCTGGAGCTCTGAAGGAGTGAGTCTGAGTAAGTTTTAAGTCTGCTGAGGGCCCATTAAGAGGAGACGCCTGAGAAGCCCACAGTTTCTCTGACCACCCCAGCCCCACTGGTTTTTACAGACAGAAGTTATGGGGGCTTATCTTCTTGGCACTGGAACCCTGGGCTGGATGGTCTGGTGTGGTGCTGGGATCCCTCAGTCCTGAGATATCCCTCCCAATTTTTACCCACCAAACGTGGGTCTGGGACTGGCCCATTCTGCGTCTCCATGTCTCCATCCCTAGCTACCCACTGGAATGAATGTGACTTCTTTAATTCCTTGGTTGCTAGCCGTCCATACAGCTCAATTTTCTGATGGTTCTGGGTGATAGTTCAGTTGTAATTTTTGCTGTGGTTTTGCTAGGCGGTGAGTCGTGTTTACCTACTCCTCCATCACCTGATCTTTAATTCTTTACTGTGCCTGCAAGAAGAACCAAGCCTACCACAACATTTCTGTGCCGTGACTCGGATTGTACCCTTTGTCTCCAGCAATTTGGAACAAAGTGAGTACAGCCTCACCAGCAATGTTGCCTTTCTCACCTTCAGGGTAAAAGAGATGAAGGAGGGGTATTCAAACATGCTAGGCCTGTGTTTGGAAGCTGAAAAGAAAGATAAAATCTAAAATGAGTGCTCAAGTTTCGCCCAAGATTCAAAGACCTAAGAGGCATTTCCTCTCTCTGGTCCAAGTTCTCAGATGTCCCTATGTGACTGGGAGGGTAACTGCTGTGTTTGTTTTCAAGCTGGGTGCTCTTTTTGATTACTATTGCCTAGCAGGGGACAATGTTAATACCAGCAGACCAGGAGGTAGAGGAACTAAGGGCTTGCATGAGCCCGTTAGCTCTCTATAATTTCCTAGCCCTAGCCAAGCATTTTTCAGCACCCAGAACAGCACTAGAACTACCAAGACTTTTTCAATCCCCAGAAATCCAGAAAAGGGGTGAGACAGGCTTGCCACTGTCTTGTGCGGTAGGGGGAGTCTTGCTACTACCCAGCCTCCCAGGGCAGCTTCCCTTGCCCCAGCGCTCAGTGTTTCTGGGATACCAAGAACTAGAAGATCAGACCCCAGAGCACTGGACTCCCTAATCTTATGATATTTTTCCCTATTCTAGATGGAGAATCAAAAGCCCATTCCCGCTGGCACTCCCTTGAGATATATCATTTGTAATTGGTCACAGTTTGATCCTCAAAATTTAAACAAAAGCCAACTAATCTCTTGTAGCACAGCTTGGCCCCAAATACCAACCAGGGGACGGAGAGGTTTGGCCCCTTAATGAGACCCTAAACTATGACACGATTCAACAACTCAGCCTCTTTTGTAAACATCTTAGAAAATGGTCAGGGATTCCTTATGCACAAGCATTTTTCTATTTGAGAGGCTGTAGAGATTTATGTAAAAAGTGTAAAATTAGCCCTAGTAATGGAGTGCTTACTGATTCCCAAATGCTCACTGAACCAATCCCAGTACCAGAAGCTCCAGAGAAGGCCCTTTCACTGCCTTCTTCACTATCCCCGTACCTGGGATCACCAATACAACCTGTGACCCCTGCTTCTCCTGACCCTAAACTGCTCTGACAACTAAGCTCTTGCCCCTGATAGAAAACGGCAGGAGTACTCAGCCCCCAACTAATACAATAAACCCTTCTTCCTTGTTGAGCTCAGGCAAATCAAAACTGACCTTGGGAACTATTTGGACAACCCAGACAAACACACAGATACTTTCCAGCACCTTACTTTAGCATATGAACTGTCCTCGGAAGATGTAATGTTTTTTCTGGGACAAATTTTGTCAGACATTGAACAGGAAAAAGTAATTAAAGAGGCCAGAAAATTTGCTGACAATTTACATCTGTCTGACAACAAATACCCTACAGGAGAAACAGCAGTCCCACTCATGGACCCTGAATGGGGTTACTATAAGTAGCAATTCCCAAAAGTGGGAAAAGAACCATTTCTTACTCTGTATTAAGGCAGGACTCAAGGCAGGCCACCAAAAGGCCATTAATTATTCTAAGGTGTCTGCCATTAGCCAAAGCCTGGAAGAAAATCCTATTACCTCCTTGCAAAGGCTGAGGGAAGCTCTCATTAAACACACTAACCTAGATCTAGAGTCACACAAGGGACAAATAATATTAAAGCACAAATTTTTAACCCAATCTGCTTCTGGCATTAGGAGCAAGTTACAAGAGCTTCTCTCAAAGGATCTGGGACTTCCCTGGATGAAATGCTGACCACAATTCAGTCTTTTACAATTGTGACCAGGAAAGGGAGGCCAGGGCTCAGGAGGAGGAGAAACAGAAGGAGGCTACCATGACCAAGTTTTAGTGGCACTTGTGAGACATTAACAGTCACATCCTGCAGGCCCTGTATGGTTTGCTCCAAAAGACACTATTTGTCATGTGTGCTGAAAGGCAGGGCACTGGACAATGGAGTGTTCTAATGAGCCTCCTCAAATACCCCTGCTACAAAATGCAGGACTGTAAGGCCATTGGGCAGCCCTCTGGACCTTTAGCCAAAGGGCCCCTGGGCCTGAGGCTGTGAATGCCTTGTAGATGGTAACTCAGGACTGAAGCTGCCCTCCCCAGTTGGCCCCACCTCAAGAAGTCACCATTACTGCACTGGAGCCTAGGGGATACATGGATGTGGCAGGCAGGGCAATAACCTTTTTATTGGATACTGGGGCCACCTACTCTGTCCTTAATGCCTTCTCCAGACCCCTTTCCTCCCAGACTTGTACTGTCCTGAGTTTGGCAAGAAAGCCAACACTATTTCACTCCTCCTTGGGCTGTCTCTGGGATGGATACTATTTCATTCATTCCTTTCTTGCTCAACTCCTCTCCTCGGTAAGGATCTTCTCCAATTGTTAGAACTCAAAATAGTTCCTGTCCTAAGGAACTTATTTGGAACAGGGGAAAATCCTGTTCTAAGACCGCCCCTCCAAATGTTAGTTACACAAACTGAAGACCATCTGAAATACTCTCACCCCTACATGGGAGAGTCAAAATAATCCAGTGGTCTGGGACACCAGTTTCTGGCTGGGCTAAAAATGCTATCCTAGTTCTCATTAGTCTTAAAGATCCCTCACAATTTCCCCACCAGAAGAAGTACCCCCTAAGGCCTGAGGCAAGGGCTGGGCTTCAGCCTATAATTTCTAAGTTCCTTTCTCATGGGCTTCTTAAACTCACTAGTTCCCCCTGTAATACCCCTGTATTAGCAGTCAGGAAAAAAAAAAAACTCCTATAGGCTAGTCCAAGATTTAAGCTTATTCATGAAGCAGTAGTTCTGCTGCACCCTGTTGTCTCCAATCCATATACCCTTTTGGGGACAATTCCTGTGGATTCTCCACGATTTACTGTGCTAGATCTAAAGAATGCATTCTTTTGCATCCCACTGGACATAAAGCCCCAATTTCTTTTTGTCTTTGAATTGACATTCCCTGAAGGGTGGTCCCAACAACTAACTTGGACTGTCCTACTGCAGGGATTCAGAGACAGCCTCCATTTATTAGGTCAGGCCCTGGCTGAGGACTTCACTAACAGCTAAAAGATGGGGTACTGCCTCAGTATGTAGATGATTTACTTACCTGTTGCCCAAAGCAGAAACTATCTGTCTCACATACTATTCAGATACTAAATTTCTTGGCTACATGGGGACATAAGGTTTCCTAGTCTAAGCCTCAGCTAGTCAAACAGGAAGTATATTATTGGGCTTGGTCCTTTCTACTGGGAAACGGGGCCTTTCCCCAGACAGAGTCCAGGCCATCATCACTCAGCTCCCTGAACCTAGCACCCGAAAACAACTGAGGGTCTTTCTTGGCCTAAATGGGTATAGCAGAATCTGGATACCTAATTATGGCCTCACTGCACAACCCTTTCAAGATAGCCTCAAAGGCTGGGAAGACTGCCCCCTTTAAAATGGGGACAAAATCAACAAAAAGCTTTCCATTAACTTAAGGCTCTACTCACTCAGCCCCCAGCCCTAGGACTCCGCAACATGGCCTACATATGTAAGAGGGCTAGACACCACAGCTTGCGGGTGGCCATCCAGTTTTCGAGATAAAAGGTGAAGCCTTTAAAATGACTCTTGGGGCTCCAATGGAGGCATATACTAGTCACCGGATCCCAGTACTCCCACAAACTAAGGGTCCCTACTGGCTTTCTGATAACCGACTTTTGATCTACCAGACCCTACTTTTAGAAAATCCTCATGTTACTATTTTTGTGTGGGACCTTAAATCCTGCTACCCTCTGTGCCAATTTAGCAGAGGACTTGTCATTCATTCCATTCCATCTCCTCTAACCCTCGCTGCGATCTCTCCGACTGGCCTCTGGACAATCCAGATGTTATTTGGTTCACAGATGGCAGCAGTTTTGTACTAGAGGGAAAAGGAAAGGCAGGGTACGCAGCAGTCTCGCTCCACCAGACGGAAGAGGCACGAGCACTACCTACCAATTCCTTGGCTCTATTACTAGAATCAATAGCTCTTATCTGAGCACTTACACTAGCAGAGGAAAAAAGAGCAAATATTTTTATAGATTCTAAATATGCTTTCCTAGTCCTACATTCTCACCTGGAACAGGTGAGAGCAACCTGGAAGAAAAGGGGTTTCTTCAGCACCAAAAACAGCCTTATCAAATACACCCCCCAAATCTTAGACCTCCTCAAGGCTCTTCAGAGGCCTCAGCAAATACCAGTCATTCATTGTAAGGGACATAAAATGGGGATTCTAAGGTTGCCAAGGTTAATTACCCAGAAAACAGTGCTGCCGGACAAGCAGCCCTTTAGGATACACAAACTCCCAGTAGCCCAGTTAATACAGGAGCTCTCATTCCCAAGGCATCCCTACCCATTCCACCCTGCACTTCTTTCAGGATGGCTTAGCAGAGGAACTATTTTAATCCTCTCCCAAAATACTCAACAGAAAATCATTAATCCTCAAGCCACCCTTTCCTGTCTTAACTGGAAAGAAGCCTTGCCAATTGCTTTGCTCCAGGATCAGGGTGGTCCCCAAAGCCTGCTTGACATTCAGTCCCTTTGAGACACTACATGGCCAACCTTTTCTAAATTCAGAACTCTTGTTAGACACTTCTTGTCAGGTACTTCTTCCCTAGAAGCCTATGCAAAGACAGAGGCTGTTTCAGGTCACCCTTAGGGAATTTGGCCTACATCAAAAACCTAGAATCAGGATGCAACGACCCCTTTGTATTCCCCCAGGAGCCCATGTTTTAATAAAAGTTGGAAGAACAGTTCCCCTAGTTCTCATCTACAACCCATGTGGAAAGGACCCCTCTCTGTTCTCATGTCTTCTCCAACAGCCATCAAGGTCCCTGGCACCTCCAGCTGGATACACCACTCTAGAGTCATTCATGGAAGAAATTAATTAAACTTTCAGGACTTTCAAAACAGCAGGACAATGCAACCTACTCATTCTCGTGAACTGGTGGAGGACCTCAAGTTCCTTTTTTGGAGAACTACTTGAGTCTGATAAGTACCCTACCACTTACACCTTTTAGAATATGCTAGATCTCTGCCTCAAACTGCCTATGAATTAAACAATCACACTGCCCAATCTTCAAAATTAAATTTTCGTTGGCTTTGACTTTCTACCCGTAGTTGGCGCCATGTTCAGCCATTAGCACCGGAACAGTGGAGAAATGTCTCTGCTACCCTAGATGAAAAGACTACATTCCAGCCCATGGGGCACCATACCTACTCAAAACCTTGCCAAACTGTTACCCAAGACTTCTTCCACTAGCATTCAACACTCCCTTAGAGGGGCTCTATTCTCTCACGTAATAAGCCATCTTCCGGTCAGCTATCCCCCTTCTGCATTGTCAGTAACACTCTAAAGGGGCACATTTGTAGGAAGGCCTGCTAAGAGCCACTGCCAACAGAATTTTCTAACCCCAAATCATTACTTGTGGAATTTTTCTCACTGCAATATCCTGTATCTCTGGAGAAATTCCTAACCCGCGGAGGACAAGACAAATTTCATACATACCTGTTTTCAAAAACCAACTAACTCCTAGCCAGCCTCTAAACAAAAGCTTACCAAAAACAGCTTACTGCCAAGGTCCTATCAAGTTAATGTATTCCTCCCACAAGAAAGGGATTACTGTATCACTCTTTACTGCAGCTTTCTGAGTTGCCATACATTTTGGACTAAAGAAGCGCTTTATCTTTACTGAATTCAAAAATAGCACAAGGTCCCACAATCCCACAATAGACACCCTGCTCGCAGCCTCACTGGCAGCACAAGGTACTAAACATCCCAAAGCTAAACAACTAGTCAATGGGCAGATATGTCTCTACTGAAAAAGTCGGCCAGTTAAACTTGCAGATACTGCTTTGGAGGCAGAAATACCCCCCTCGACAGAGGTCTATGTGATTTGTGGATCCCAGGCATAGTGGGTCCTCCCTCTGCAACGGGAAGTAGTCTGAATATTCTTCCTGACATCTCCATAGCAGGGAAAAATGCCACCCTCCCATTCCCACCAAGGACATGTTTTCAAAAGGACTGGTTCTCTTAATCACTCATTGCTATTCTCTCTGCTATGGCAATATAGCAGTGGGTGCTTCTTTAGGAATCCACCAATGCCTATCCCACAAAACAGCTGAATCATTAACTAGAACAGGGAAAATACTTGCCATGGTCCAAGAACATCTGGACTCATTAGCTGGTGTTGTCCTCCAAAACTGAAGGACAGTAGACCCCCTAACATGCCTACACCTTAAGAAACAGTGTTGCTTTTATGTTAACAAATCAGTACAAGTCCAGCAAAACATCTGAAGCATCCTTGAATCCATGTCTAGCATCAAAACTTCAACCTCTGCCCTCGCTGGTGTGGCTCAGTGGGCTGACTGCCAGTTTGTGAAGCCAGGGGTTGCTGGTTCAAGTCCCAGTCAGGGCACATGCCTAGGTCACAGGCCAGGTACCCAGTAGGGGGTGTGCGAGAGGCGACCACACATTGATGTTTCTTCCCCTCTCTTTCTCTCTCCCTTCCGCTCTAAAAATAAATATCTTAAAAAAAAAAAAAACAAAAAAAAAACTTCAACCTCTTTCTGGGACTCAAATTCATGGTTCATGTCTTTACTTCTTCCCTTTGCAGCGCCATTACTAGTCCCATTAGTATTATTACTACTGGACCAATGATAATCACCTAACTAAATTTATCTCTTCTAGAACAGAGGCTGTAAGGCTACAAATGATCGTCATGAACAACCGTGTCTCCAGAAACCCCAGGCTCCATATGGGTCGATGGATGGACACTTTCCTCCGCCACCTCCTCCAACAGACGGAACCCAAAGAAGTCTCAATGTCCCTTTACAAGAGGAAGTAGCCAGAGCAGTAGTTGCTCCAAAGTCCCCAAAGATTTGGGTTCCTAATGCTTGAGGGGAGAAAATGTTAGGTAGAAATTAGAAAATGTAGAAGGAGGAGGGATATGAGAGGGTCCATAGTGCTTAGAGGAAAAGCTCATAAATAACTGATTAAGTGCCTCCAGCCACGTATCTGTTTTTAAAACAGATGACAAGAGGTGGTCTGGAGCAAGATAAGGATCTGAGTTAACAGACCTCCACCCATACCTATGCTTAGGAGTATGAACCATGGTTTCCCACCAAATTGATATCTAACTCCCTCACTCTACCTTGCAAATTATATACATTAAGTCCTCGGGACAAAGGGACCAGGCACCTACGCTGCCACTCTCGCCCACCTCCGACAGGCCAGTGCTCTCCTCTGAGAACATATTACTAACAAACTCTGCCTGTGCACTGCTCAGCTTGCTGGTCTTTAATTCTTTACTGCATCAGCGAGAAGAACTGAGCCTCCCACAACATATCACTTCTGACTGGTTCTTTTTTTTTGTTTCCATGTCCTTTTTAAATGCTGTTAAAGTTCTCACTTAGGTTCACTTAGCATCCTTATAACCATAGTTTGAACTCTGCTTGTCTCCATTTTGTTTAACTCTTTTTCTGGAGTTTTGTTCTGTTCTTTCTTTGGGGCCATATTTCTTTTGTCTCTTCATTTTGGCAGCCTCTCTGTGTTTGTTTCTGTGTCTTGGTAGTATGGCCTAACATAGTAGGTGTCCTGTAGGGACCAGTGGCACAGCCTCCCCTATCACCCAAGCTGGGTAACTTGAGGTGTGCCAATTGTGTGAGCTGAGTATACCTTCTCGTTGTAGTTGAGCCTTGAAAGCTGTTCGGACATCCAAGGTCATCCACCACCTGTGTTCTATCTGGGGTCACACAGCAGAAACTATAAAGCAATCTGCAGATAGCTGCTACTTGTACTGGGCTTGGAGGTGCCTTGGCAAGGCCAAGCTGTGAACCAGGGCCAGTTGCTACTAGTGCCAGGCCTGGGGCCACTTAACAATAGGCAAGTGGCATGCTGAGGCCAGATGCTGCTTGTTTGAGAGAATTCAGGAAAATCTAGCAAGAGTCAAGAAAAGCCATTTGCATGGAAAAGCCACTGGAAACAGCTGGATGGGCCTGAATGCTGGGTGGGGTAGGACCTCAGGGGATCACTAGAGTAGGGCAAACAATGTGAGCCTGGTTGATGGAGTCTCGGATTTGACGCCAACCTGCCAGCTCTGTAAGGAAAGGGCTCAGAAAAGGAATAGTGGCCTCTATGAGCACTTCTTCTGTCTGGGAGAAAGCTGCCTTCCAGCTCTCACCCTGATGCTGGACAATTAAGCTCCCCATATGTCTCTGATACCTTTCAATCTGCTGCCCCCGTGCTGGAGCTTAGAGAAAGTGAGTCTAAGTAAGTCTGTGCATGGGGCCTTTAAGAGGAACTGCAAGGGAATCCAGCAGTTTCTATCTTCCATAGCCTCAATTACTGCTGGTTTTTTACGTCCAGAAGTTATAGTGACTTCTCTTCCTGGCACTGGATCCCTGGGCTGGGAAGATCTGGTATGGGCTCCTTAGATATTCCCCCCAATTTTCATCTACTACACATGGTTGTGGGACCAGCCTGTTCTGCGTCTTGTCCCTCCTACCAGTCTGGATGTGGTTTCTTCTTTAATTCCATAGTTGTAGGACTTCCCTCAGCTGTTTCTGATGGTTCTGAATGATGGCTGCTCTATAGCTTAGCTGTAATTTTGACGTGGTTCTACGAGGACATGAGCCATATTTATGCTGCCATCTTGACTGTAACTCTTATGTCCTTCTAAGAAATTATATGTTAACTCAGGTATAACTTTTATTCCCTCTAGAAGTATATAAATATGTCGAGAGCTTTATACTAAGGGTTACTGAAAGGCTGCAATATAATTAATGCTTGGTCAATGACATACAATAGAATAAATTCTTAATGAAGCTAAAGTTCATACAGTACCATGTGCAAAATGGAAGAGTAGTATCTTGTCACCAAAAGATGCTCTTGACTTTGATCAAGATTTGGTACAGGTGATAGAAACCACTAGCTAGATAAAAAGTGGTAATTAATAAAAGGAATTAGATGCTTAACTGTTAGAAGGACTGAGGAGGGGGGCTGTAAAGCTATGTCTACAAGAAATGACACAATATTACAAGACCAAATTACAAGGAGCGCTCCCCACTTAAGTCACCAATGGAACCACTAAATTAAACAACAGAAGATAACGGTGATCTAAGGATAAGAAAGTTGGAATCAGGAGGTCACTACTGCCACTGCCACAAAGCTAGGTGATGTACACAACAGATGAGCCTAGATGCTTGCTGCCTTTGCCACAAATGCCCCTTGATAACACAGAAAGGTGAAGAATGGACGGACAGTGCAATGCTATAAGACTGCTACTGCAGAAAAATCTTACATCTTCACAACCTAGCAAAAAGGGGGGAGGGCAGAAAAGGGAAGAAAGATCTCCTTTCAAATCTCTCTCTCTCTCTCAAATGCCAGCTACTATTTAACATCCAAAACTCTTAAATGCAAGTAGTTTGAGAAATTACATTTTTGACTTTCTAACCCAACAGTACAGAGAGGTGCTTAAGCAGGTTGAGGAAGACAATCACAGAAAAGCCTTCCAGTTTTGAATATTTACTTCTAAGCTACCCTCAGGAGAAGGAAGGAAAAACATTGAGGGTAATGTTCTTGAGAGACTTTCCCACTGAAGATGCTTCCTGGAAGATTCATCAAAAATTTCACATTTACACTCACTACACTTGAAGATTATTTAAAACATGTGTTAACTATGATGTACCAAAACTTGTTAAAGAATACAGCTCAAACCTGGCTTTGCTGTTTCACCTGCCCTTGTACATGCATTTTATGAAGGAAATTACTTCTATGTCATCTCTAACTTAGAGAGTCAAAGACTTCACCTCTAGCAAATGTCAAGTGTTTAATAAGAATTTAGTTTAAAAAATTAAATATTTCTATAAATGGAAAGGATGCTATCACTGGGCACAATCATTTGATTTATACAAGTGCAAACCCATGGGGGCAGGTGATGGAAGGGATATATTTATATAAACAGTAGAAACAATAAGTAAGGTAAAACCTCTATTTTACATCAGAAAAACAAAGTCAAGACTTTAAACAGCACTATATGCTTTAGCATCTACTAGATCAAAAGACAAGCCACCTCCAACAAATATAACCCTCATCTTAAATCATTACCATTACACAAGGCCCTGTTCAGGCAAAATTTTCTTGAGTTTCAGTCTCCTAACTGGCTATTCCTTGAAGGAGGTTTGGGGGTGGGAAGGATGAGGGAAGATCCTATAGATAAAAAGGTTAAGAACTAAAAATGTAAGGGCAAGGACCAACTTCAGTTCCACAGTACCTTGGCATAAAAGAGCTAGTCTAAACCACAAATGAAGAGTCTACTAAAATACAGGATCACCGCATGCCATTTTGCGGTAGTTCAGAATTATGACATAATTAAGGTTATTTAGTAACCATCTCAGGTATCTATTCACTTTCTCACCTCTTGAGTTCCAATGGTCAAGCCCAAAGTAGCATTCTACACAGCTACAGTGGCACATACTAAAACAATTCCACCAAATCACACAACCAAAACATGTGGGTGGCTTCAATGTATTACCACTTCACTTAACCACCAGCCACCTCCAACCACCAAGAGATGGCATACAAAAATCAGTTCTATAAAGTGAACTGCATACCCTTAAGAAGTCCTGTGGGTAGTAAGCTACCTCTTTCTCTGGAGGCACTTAGAAAAAATAGATACATATACATTCTCAACTACTTCTTAATAATGAATTTTAGCAACAATTAAACAAAGTAGTACTATTTCAAACTGTATCTTTTTAACTAATATCTCTACCTTCCCATCACAGCAAATCAAAATACCTATCAATAAGTGG
>VMDR010015276.1:0-22504 GCA_007922815.1 Macrotus californicus | reverse complement strand
TCACAGTGACTGAAAAAAACAAGCGAGGGTAGTTATTCTCATAGCAGATGAGGTAAATGAAATGTCAAAGCAAAAAGCATTTCCAGAGATAAAAAGCTAAGTTTCACAATGGTATAGGGTCAATGCATCAGGAAATATAACGAGTTTAAATTTGTATGTGCTTAATAACAGCTTCAAATATTCAAAGAAAAACTTGATATACCAAGAGAAATAGGTATGTTTATAATAATAGATACCATAGCTATTCTTTCAGTAACCGATAGAATAAGACTATAAAAATATAGAGAACTCTGAACAAAAATATTAAACTGTGGAATTCACATTATTTTCCAGTGTGCATGGACCATTTATCAAAATTTATCACATGCTCGGTTGTAAAGCAAGTCTCAACAAATATCAGCTTACTGTAATCATACAGAGTATATTCTCTAACCACTGTGGAATTAAGCTGAATGTCAATAGCAGGAAAAAACAAGGAAACCCTCAAATACAGGAAGTTCAGCACGATACTTCTGGGCAGTGGTGGCTGGGAGGGGATTAGGAAGCTTCTGAGGTGCTGAGAAGTTCTACTTCTTGATTTGGGTTTCACGTTTGACTTGGGAATAAGATCACTCAGCATTAGTGTGCTTTTCATTCGGAAGTGTTACGTTTATTAAAAAGAAGTCAGTAAATCTTGAGTGAGCCACATTAATGGAAATGTAGATAGATATTTTGAAATGTTTCAATAAAACAAGTGAGAAATTTTCTTATAGACTCCTAATTTGGAGCAATGTTAGGGGTGACTATTTCATTCTAACTATTAAGGAACTGAGAGAAAATTTATATAGATAAAACTTTAATGGATTGTATGTGAGTATTCACAGCAGCACTATCCACAATATCCAAAAGCTTGGAACAGTCCAATGCCTGTCAGTGGATGAACGGGCAAATGAATAGTGGTATATCCATACCGTAAAGTATTTCTTAGCCATAAAAAATGAAGATCTGACAACAGCCACAACACTGAGGAAACTTGAAAACATTACGCTAAGTGAAAGAAGCCAGTCACAAAAGGTCACATGTTCGATGCTACCACTTGGACGAAACGCCCAGAATGAGCAAGTTCCCTGGAGCGCAGAACAAGCAGTTTGCTAGGGGTTGTGAAGAAAGGGGGTGAAGAGTGACCGCTAATGGGCACAGGGGTTTCGGGGGCCTGAAAACGATCTGAAATCAGACGGTAGGGGTAGTTGCACAAGTTTGTGAGTATACTACAAGTGAATTGTACATTTTAAAGGGTGAACGTTATGGCATGTGAATGATATCTTTTTTCCTGTCTCATTTATTTATTGAAAAATGTGTAGAGCAAATGGAAGTTTTATTTTGCAGCTTCAGTGGAGCATTGGGATTGTAGCTTTCGTTTTCTATTTATAAGTTAAATGTAGTCATCGTGGAAAAGTAAGAAAAGCAAGCATAAAGAAAAAATTCACCTGAGTCATGCCCGAGTTATATCTGAGCTATAACCTTTATCAGCATTTTGATTTATACCCTTCTAGAATGTTCCTCAGGCAAATCTATACCTGTGTCTGATATCTACAGGTGTATGTATATTTTACAAAATAAAATCAAACTGTGCAACTGTTTTCTAAGCTGCATTTCCTTCCCTTTAAAAATTTTTTTAAAATTTTATCTTTCAATTACAATCGACATACAATATTGTGTTATGTTCAGGTGTACAATGCCATGATTGAGCATTGAATGACATCTTAATAAAGCTGTTATTAAAAATTAATGGAATATGAAGCAAAAGTGATAAAAGTAAGGAATGAAATAAATACATGTAATCCTGACTTCATTCTGTAGCAGATAATTCACTAAGAGGAAAAATTTCTAACATGAGAAATAAAATAGCTCCTTGATTGTTTGATGCTCGTAAACCTATTAATGAAGAGAAGTGAATCATAATAAGCACACTGGTAAAGATTTAAATTTCTTGCAATTTCACCTGCCATACTAAATCAATAAAGATAATATAAAACTCTTAATGAGCCTCAAAACAAGGACATGAATGGCATGGTTAACAAGTGTCTTCAATTTAAATGTTACTCTTTACACAAGAATATCTGAAATGGCATAGCTCATATATATATGTGAAACTCAATATTTTCTCAAATTTAACAACTGCTGTCAAAATTCGTATGAGTTTTTCAATAATGAAATGTGTTGTGAAGGTGAAAAAATAGTTTCCAAACTCGGAAACACAGAGCAAGTTTCTGTCAGCCCGCTAGGAGAAAGACCAGACTTTCTATTCTTTCTCTAGAGAGAAAGGTGCTACATTATTGTTATACAGAGAAGGGATCACAGAGCTGGCAGTCAAACACGTAAGAGAAAAACTTACAGGGTGACTTAGGCAGTTAACTAGTAAAATATTTTATTCTAAAAGCTACTAGTGGTAATAAAGAAAGATTCCTGGGGCATCAAGTTCTTGAAAACCCGACCCCTGGCTTTTAGGAATTGGAGATGGGACCGCAGCACCCACTGGATAACCTAATAGGAGTATCATCTGCCAGTGGCTCAGGGTTAGCCTGCCAGCTTCCAGCTGTGCCGTTCACCTTCAGCCTTCATGCAAACCCAGGCATTTACCCACTCGCCTCTTACCGTCCAGCTGCAGGACAGGACCTTTTAAGTTTTATGCCATTTTTATTACAGGTATTGTAATGTTATAGCTCAAACACTGCAACTTTCACCTTCAAAAGAATTCACCAAATGGCAAAAAAATAATCCTAAATTATTAAGTCTAAATCACTGGTTGCTATTTTAAGGTAACATCTGAAAAATCAATTGACTGAATAAATGAAGAAAACCTCAATGTTTTAAAAAAATCTTAAAATCATTTCCAAGCATATTTTAAAAAATTAATAGGGAATCTGTTAATCCTCATGTTCTGGAGTTTATATGAAAATATGAGTTAGTATTTATTGAGTATCAACAATGGCCTAGGCACAAATAAGAAGTTTTTAAAAAAATAATTTTAGAGAGAGGAATGGACAGGTCATTTCTTGCTCTAAACAGGACTGAGATTCTCAGCCAGAATTCCAACTCTGGTTTTGGAGAGTTTCACTAGAATTCCTAAAACCATTTTAAAATGCCTAATCTAGAAAAGTCAAAACTAACATTTGGTTAAAGCCACGTGTTAAAAACTATTAGAAAACGCACAGAAGACCCTCCATAGGGAGACTAGTTCTTCTAATCCCCATATTTTTTGAAAGTCAATGACTAAAAGTTGATTTCCACATACCAGTAGCAACATTGAGTAGGACCCTGGTTCATCATACTCAGAGACACCATTCCCAAGGTAAAATTGTCTTTGGGAAACATTCGGAAAATACTGAATTTTTGAGCTCCCGCTGAGAATGCAACAGGGAATGAGAGGTATGGGCCTTGCTCCTCGGCAAGCTTATAGTCGGTTTAAATGACACAAAGGGAGCAACAAATGGGTGTACTTTGCCCTAAGAATTCTTTTAAAAATAACCTTTAAAACATTCCCTTCCTTAGTGACAACCCCAATATTATCAAGGGCTCCCACACACCAACTAGTGACATCTGGAGTTATTTCTCAGTCTCCCTTACAGATAAGGGTGGCCAAGGAGATGTGAGCAGAATTACTTTGAGTTTCAGGGGAAGCTTTTAAAGTCACATTTACTCAGGTGGCAGGTCCTTCGTTGCCCTTCTCATCTCTTGCTTCGTCCTTCTTGTTACATGGGTGTGATGGCTGGTGCTGCAGTGACCCTATTGGACCATGAGGCAGCCTTGGAGAAGGCAGACAAGAAAGATCAGAAGAATCTGGGAAGCTGACCATGTCATGTTGTTACCATGGTGACCTGGGACTGTCTGCTAACAGATGTTACTGCAGAGAAACTAGCCCCCACTTCCTGTAGCAGAGCATTATTTCCAGTCTCTGTCATTCGAGGCCAACCACAGCTTCTCTTTTAAACTGATATTCGAAACATCTTAAAACTGTTTTTCTCTGGAGATGGAAAATCATGTCAAATAGAATTTTAAAAAAAGACAACAATCAAATGTTCCTATACATTTCCTTCGAAATGTCCTAATATATGCAGAACCTGATAGGAGGGAACACCTCTGGCAAAGCTTCCTAGACACTCTCAACCCCAAATGGCCACCCTGTCCACTCTAGAATGACTGTACCTTGGCCTTCATCTTAAAAAATTGCTTTAACTTCAGGATCACCAGCTCCATGCATCCCCTCAGTCCCTAGTTCACCCTGTGGTTGCGCTCTTCCACATCCGAGAGATTCCAACCTGGGCTGAGTCCCCCTCAGCTCGCCCTCCCCCTCCAACAGGTTTCTCTTGGCCATTTATTTAAAACCTTTTATTTTTTCCTTTCATTCACAGTGATGCATTTCCCAGATGCTGCCATCTCTCCTCCAGAACCCCTTCTCTCTCAGAACTGCAGTGTCCTAACCGTGTACTTTGAAGTGCTCGAGCAGGCTCACAGGTCACTTTAGAGGAAAGGAATTAAAGGAAAACTTCACTTTCAACATGGAGGGGAGATGCCACCCCCCACCCCCCAGATAAGAATGTCAGTTGGCTGCTTACATTTTAGAAGCATTGTCATGATCAGATCAACATCGCCCCCGCTCTCTTCCTCACCACCACCTTCTTCATCACCATCTTCCTCATCACCGCCTTTACCCCACTGTCCTGACCGCCACCTTCTGAGTCATCACCATGCCGACCACCCCGTCCTCATCACCAACACTCTGGGGGATCTTTGGGGACCAGCACTACCTAAGGGCTTTCCGTCATCAGCTCATCCAGCTTTCACAAGAATCTCAGGGGGTAGGCTTTGTAACGGCGCATTAACAGATGAATAGTTTCAACAGGCGGAACTTCTGGGTAGCTTTACAATGCTGCATGTTTCTCTAAGAGGGGTAGGGATGGTCTGTAGGCTTTGTTTGACAGCTGTTTGACCCAAAATCTCTCCACACCCCCTGTCCTACACCAGTATAACTTGTGGAACAAATTTCTTGGAACACCCGCTTGAGAAACACGGCAATATTGAGCAATCAGTACGCAGTTATAGGAAAGCTGCACAGGAGCAACAGAATGAATGGAGCCCTAGCAGCTACTGTGTGGACTTCACGGTTTTGAGGATGGAATCCTGAGTGCCTCCTCCTGAATGAGTCACACAGGGCTGCTGGGGAACAGAGGTCACTGGGGGGCCAGGATGCTGAGAGGGCCCACCTGGCCCAGACTCTTGAGAGAGGGGTGGGGCAACCGCAAACACAGACATGAGTCTTTTCTCTGAATACCTGGGAGGGTGGGGAGCCTTAGGGCATATGAGCATGGCTCACAGGGAGCTGTGGTTGTATTCCATTTTTGCTGTTTACTCTGCCCCAGGACCCTGGAGCAGGGATCTAGATTCTCTGCGCTTAAAGTAAGCTCCCTCATTCGCAAAAGGTTAATGAAACCAACCTCACACAGTGAGCCAAGGCAGTGGGCGGAAGGTGGGGAGCCTGTGCTGATGGGAGATGCAGAGTAAAGACTTGGCTAATGCCAGAAGCTGCCATCACTGATTCTACGCTCTCCGTCAGTACAAGGGGCGTCAAACCCTTGGCCCTGGCCATGACCCACAAAGAAGCCATGATCGCGGCACCTTGCCATCAGATGCGCAGTGCCAATGTCTTCCTAGTTTGGACACAAATTTAGCAACTGAGAATGTAATTTTGCGGACTCAGCCCAACCCCAAATGTGCTCCTTTGGAATAGATGGGAAACAACATCCATGGTCCATAATAATAAAAGCACGGGAGCCCAAAATAAATAATGGCTCTCCCAGAAAAGCTAACTTGGTTGTTGTTTATCAGCTCCTAGGCCACCTTGCTACTGCCAAGAAAATCCTCTTTACCTTCTTGCAGCCTTTCTGTCTGGCCTCCCAGCACATACTCGCTGAAAAAAATAGTTATTGTTATGCTAAAATCACAGAGGGACTCCCATAACCCACCACTAAAGTGCACCAGGAAAACTATGAAAATGGCATTTTGGCATTCAAAGTTATTTTCTTATGGACTTTAACAAGATTCAGTGCTTTTGTTCTCATAATGCTCTGGTATTTTCAACTTTACAAAAAAAAAAGATTAAAATGTGAAAGAGTTTTCTGGCAAAACATCATCCTTTCTCCGAAGGGGACTGTTCTGATTTTGCAAACAGCGAGCTGGCAGGGGTTCTCACAATTTAATATTGATCAGCAATCACAGCTGGGACCACAAGGGTGGCACTCAGCAGTGGCTTACCTCTTTCTTGGTGAATTTTGGGGAGTGATCGTTTTTGTCATCGATCAGGATGGTCGCTGTGGCTGTGCCTATTAATCCAACATCCAGTCCAGCCATATCTTGGGCCTCGATGATCAGCTCATATTTGGGGTTTTCCAGAGTCTACAAAACAGAAACACAACAGAGAAGATGGCGTTTAGATTCACTCAGGTAGCAAGTGTGTTCCTCGAGCTACCTCTGCGCCCTGCTCCATCGAGGGCAGGCATCTTTCATCGTTCACCGCCCTCCTGCCTGCTGAGATCTCTCTAAACCGAGATAATCAGTATCCATAGGCTGCAGTTGGCTGTGGGGATGGAATCTGTTTTCTGTTCTCATTTAAGGGGACATTTGACACATTCCAGAATGCTTCATTTCTGGAGTTTGGGTACACATTGCATGTCTGACGTTTATAGCCACATAGATCATTTCCCAGCAACCTCAGGAAATTGACCTGGAAATGGGATTAGGACGAAGATGGCAGATTTAGGAACTCACATTTACCGAACAATTTGATGGGCCAGGCATTGAATTCCTGTGCTTTTCAGAAATCACCGTTGTTAATCTTTCCAACAAGCGTGTTAAATCACAATTGTTGTTCCCATTTTACAGGTGAGAAAATACCAACTGAGGTTTAGAGTCACTTGTACTGCCCATCTTTCTTGTCATTTTTAGTCATTTTAGTTTTTGGTGTCATGCACCGCAATCCAACTGTGATCTGATGAATTTAACACAGGCAACGTTGCACTTTTGTCTCTCAACGTACACAAATATTTCACTTGGTATCTGGGAGACATTTTGCTACCATGTTTAAACACTCAGAACAACTGACCCAGTGGCCTGGTCCCAAGATAAAGAAGAGTGCAGTGGTTGGTAAATCACCACGCCTTCTGTGGTGGATATGCTTCTCTTGGTCAACTGGGATACCATTCTCCTCCTGGGAAGGCAGCACCCCACTTTTCCTTTGGGGACCTCTGGTCACTTACTCTCTGTCTATGTAGTTTGGGATGGATTGACTTTTCCCACCCTCTTCTCTGGCCAAATTTTGGAATGAGCTCTGATTAGAAGAAGTCCATAAGTGCATGCCAACCCCGGGGCATCATGACCAGTCCAGGCACAGGACCGGTGTGTGGCGGTTGAGAGAGGGAGCTCTGTTTCCCTGTGCTGCAAGCCTGGAAGCACTGGGCCCGGGAGCTGGAGCAGCCATGTCACGCCAAGCAGAGGACGGACAAGGGGTGTCTGTCTGAGAGCAAAGCCAGCGGGCTGATGGAAGCAGACTTGAGCCGTGGAGGAAAAAGGGGCATCTCCCAGTGACTGCTCTGCAGTCACTTCATCATGCCACGCCCGAAGCTAGTCCTGCCTGTGGGCTTTCAGCTAATTAGGGTGCTAATTTTCCTTCTTTGCTTAAACCAGCTTCGATTGGTTTCTAAATCACTCACACAGAGAGTTCAAGCTGAACCACCTTTAATAACAAAAATAAAAGGACTTTCTTTTTGTTAATGACTGCCCTACCAGTTGCAAAAGTCTTCCCAGTGTAACAGCTTCAAAACCATAGCTTATTCCAACCAACAATTAAGAAATACCATTAAAAGCAAAGAACAAAAACACAACGGGGATCTATAATTTCCTTCTAAAGCTAAAAACGAACATGGGAGTTTTTAATAGCTCAGTGCTAGTTGTCCCCAAAACTTTTAAGTATTTTTAAAGGGTAGCTAACTCTGCTCCCTAGAGTACCTTTAATTGGTTGTTTCCTAACTGGGAGCTGCTGAGCTACTAACGAAAGGAGCAGAGGTTCTGTTGGGTGGTTTGGAAGGCTCTAAACTCTAAATTCTAGAAGATGAGTAGGGTGTTTCTTGAACACGGTTATTCGCAATGTTTCCCCCACCCAGCTTTATTGAAATATAATTGTCGAGTAACATTGTTGAAGCATTGCTTAAGTTTAAGGTACACGACACGATAATTGGACACACACATATTATATATATATAATATTATATTATAATATATTATAATATAATATTATATATAATGTGAAATGAGCTGCACCAGGATGGAAGATCACAGAATTCTCTAATAGCTGAGTGCAAGCAGAATTTAACTCCAAACCCAACCCTGCGTAATTCTGGTCTTACCTGGTTCAGTTGGCACTTCTCTATAAGGTGCTTGAAACACCTACTTTCCAGCTGGAGTTGAAAAATCATCAGCCTAAAGTAAGTGACTTTCTACTTATAATTGACAAGTTGAATTGGATTTACTATGTGCCATAAATTTAGCAGTTGGGACAGTAATGAAATCAATAAATTGGCCCATCTTCAAAAATTTTCCCATATGTCTCTAGACATCCTAATCACTAGTCAGGTCTGATTTTGTGCATGACTTGTTTACTTTTGTAATGATATATTGCATGTTTTGGGAAGCATATTATCATAAAAATAATCCATTATGTAGATTTTTTTTCTGATAGTGAAGAGATCATGATAAACTTAATATCATTTTCTCTGTAATATCATTTACCAACATAATTCTTTGACATTATTTTAAGGGTTGCATAAAATATAATCATGTGCCCAATTTATAACTAACTTCATCCTCTTCTATTATTACGACTCTAGGTTTTTTCTAGTCTTTGAAAATTTTTGACAATCTAAATAACAGTATAAAAATATCTCTATTCAGGAAGTTTTCAATACATTTTGACATATTTTTGAATGACAGATTTCAAGACATGGAATTACTAGGTCAAACAGTATGAACACTTTAAGTCTCTTTATTCATATTTCAATATTGCTTCCCAAGAAGACCTTACCGATTTCCATAGCGGTTTTAATAGCATATTCAGTTCATGATCTCAAGCACGGCTTGTCTCTAAAGAACAGCCAGTCTTGCTCCACGAAGCAAATCGGGGGACGAGTGTGATTCTGTGATGACTATCTAACAAGGATGCTAGTTCCTCACAGAATTCCCTCTTCTCCAGTTTGCAGTGCAGGTTGCTATGGACACGCACTCCAGGGCTGCTTCAAGCACTAAGTGGATAGGTACTGTGTTGCCTTCCAGTGCCCATCCATTCCCTCTTCCTCTGGTACCTCCTCTGGGGGCATCACCCCTTCCTCATTCTCAGTACAGGCCAAGTTCAGGTAGGGTTGATGCTATCCCTGATCTAGGGATGGTCATGTGGCTCAGGCCTCCTATTTCCATGGTCATGGGATAAGCCTGTAACTCAAGTGAGGCCCCCTGGGATTGAAACTCAATCCCAGGACATATTTCTCTTAGATCCTTAGGTAAAAGATATCCTCTTTCTGTTGGACTTGATGGCGGTAGGACATAAATCTGGAGCTGGTAGTTGCTATTTGCAACCACACAGAGAAAGTCAGCCTGAGACAGAAGACAACACAGAACTGAGAGGTAGAGATGGAGCTCTTTTAACCTCATGCGAGTTCTTTTATAGTCACTCTGAAGCCAGAATACCCCTCAGATTCTCTGAGTTCTGTGAGCTAATAAACTTCTCCTTTCCCTAAGATATTTAAATTAGATGTTCTGTGCATAGCAACAAGGGAGTCTTGACTAATATTGCAACTAATGCTCTGATCAGTTTTCTGCAAGACAGTGAGCGAGCTACCACATCACCCTGCAGTGCCACACAGGCTCTTCACAACAGCATGCCAGTCATTTCATGAATGCATCACGTTTTCTTTCCATACTTCCCCCGCACAGAAACACGTGTTTTGGATCAGAGAAAGTTATACTTTTTTCCACTAATTTATGCACCCATTTAATTGGAAGTTATTGAACATCTAGTCTAAATATTGTGCTGGATGCTGGGAATATAGGGATGGGAAAACAGGGTCCCTTTGTTAAAGCAGTCCAGGGTTGAGGACGGGCGTGTTTACATATAACGGCCACAAAATAGATTCACAGCCAAGCGGACTCTTAGGTCTGTTTATGATAGCACGGAGGAAAGACACATTGGCTTAACCCTCTTATCGTTTAATAAATTTTATAAATAATTTTAAAAAGTAAACCAGCCAATTCCTAACTCCTGGAGTAAATAAAACCTTATGACTGCAATGGGAAAGATATTGATTAACCTGGTAGGAAATCAATTAGACTATTAAGTAGATACATTGCAAGGTTTGGGATGAGCTATTCAAAAGTCTCAATTTTCCGGCAAACCAAAGGCTACTATAAAAGTGGTTTTATTGTTGAAAATATAGCCAAGTATCTTAAGGAAAATAGAAGTGATACAGTCATTTCTAGTGCGAAAAACATTAGAAACGGACTGTCCTCCACCTTTCTCCAGCCCCATGTCTAGGAGGTAAAGGTTGTTATTGTGGCTTGTTGTCCCCCCTCCTTCCTCCTACACGTCACACACATTTTATACACACTCATGTTTAAGCAAATGATACCACGCACACAGTTGTACAAATTGTTTTCGTGTGTCATTTTCTTCTAGTGCTTACATATCCGTCTCGTTATTTTAACAGCTGTTTAAGAGTAGGCATCTATCATAATTTATCCAATCATTCCTTCTGGGGGTGGTCATTTGAGCTGTTTACAAATGTGCGCTTTTAAAAGCAGCTCAGATAAAAAGTCCATCGGCCCACCAGTATTTCGGGACTTTTCTGCCATAAACATGATCGCTTTCACACTGGCAGCGATGACAAAAACCCAATGACCAATACTGAAAGCCACCTCCCTTGAGATGTAAAAGACCCAGAGAAAACGCCACGTGGATCTCTCTGCTCTTGCACAACCGGAATACCTTGCACACACCAGTGACCTGCTTCCCACGCCAGCTGAGCCTTCTCCAGGGAGTCTTCCCCAACTCCCTAGCTCTTGTTGTCACTCTCGCTTGAAGCACACAAACGCACATCATTTCTGCACTGCTCAGCAGTCACGTTGCCTGCATTACTCCACTGAGAAAACTCCTGGGCAGCCCACAGCTGGCCCGCTCTCTGGGGAGAACTGTCAATGCAGAGATATGGGCCAGGTGTCAGGTGTGCCTTTCTGGCACTGACTGATTCACAGGGAGCTCCCTATTCCGCCTTGGACAACTGGGTTCTGGGAATACGAGATGTGGAGCCAGGCATTCATGGAGACAGAATACAGGGCAAACCGTTTTTGTTCTCTCCATGTCACTCCCGGGACCCCATAGAGGGATTTTTGCCTTCTTGAATGTTTTGGGAGTAAACTTAGCACTGTGGTCTCCTCTCTGCCCAGGCAGAAGGCACCTTGCCTTTGGGGGACAAGCCCTGCAGCAGCCCAGCTATTCTGTCACTCAGTGAGTGGACTGAACAGGGGGTGGGAGGCCCCATTGTCCTCTCAAGGCCAGGCCACACTCTCCAAGGCAAGAATCTCACCTGATTCTTGTGTTTATTCCTCTCCATGGATTCAAGGCTCAGCTGGGAGATGGATGGGATCAAGCCCAATAGAAAGAGCTTTCGGGCTGAGTCAGGTTGCAGGTGCTGCTCTAACAGAGCCGCGAGCGCTGCCGCTGAGACCCGGGACCATGCCGGCTCCTGACTTCGGCCCTGTCAGTGACTCTAATATTCCCCAGCGTTTACTCTGGAGATGGCTTTTGGCACTGAAACCAGCCAGAATCATTTTTAGTTGTTTGCCACCAAAGGAACCTGTGGTGAAGCCGGATGTCACTTGTTCATCAATTGCTACTTCTTCTGACTTCAGGGCACATAGCTAGACTACAAGATGAACCTGAGTGACCTACTCTGGCCTGTGGAATTGGGGCAGGAGCGACGGCTCCTAAACCTCCCAGGTAATCCTCTGTGTTTTCTATTTCCCCAGAAGGAACCCTCATCCCCAGGTGACTATATGGAGCAGAGCCCCTTCACTGACCTGCTTTAGACGGTGGCATGAACAAGATAGAAGCCATTCTTTAGGTTGAAGGGAAGTTTGCTACAGCGCTTAGCCTACCCTGACTAATCGAAAGGCTCTGGTTCCTGTTTGGTTTTATTTTGAATGCCCATTTACTATCTTCCTAAGTGAATGACGAAGTTTTCAAGGGCAAGGACCATGCCTTCGACCCCGGCACCTGGCCAGTATGTAACACACAAGGTGGGCAATTTACTTTCATTGTTGATAATGATGATATATTACTGTTTCCCTGAACCAAATTATATCTCAAAGGGCTGAGCGTATCAGTGGCATTTCCAAACCAGAGTCATTTATTCTCAGGGAATGGCTTACACTTTGTGGAGCTCCAGCTCAAGGAGATAGGGTTTTACTTTGACCAAGAAATGCACGGTGTCAAAACTGGGAAAATTAAATCGGCTGCTCTGATTTTATTGTAAGCTATCTGATCTGTAAGACATATCTAAGAGAGTCAAACTGCTCTTGTGGTCTGAATCCTGCAGTCATGCATTTCCACCGCATTTGCTATCTCCTCCTGGGTGTCTACGGGCTCCCGGCTAACATATATCCTAGAAACAAAGGGAAGGTGGTGTGTCTGCAAAACAAAAGCCTCAGGTGCATCTCCACAGACGCAAGCCAAGTTCACTGATCACGCTGATTTGAAAACCAAACATTTCATCTTGAAAAAAGAGAATCAAGCCATGTCATTAAACGTGGCACCGAATCAATCACTGGACCCTTGGTGTTTTACATGGCCCCACTGACTTCCATACGAACGTGCATTTAACGGAACATTTATCACTAATAACAAGCATAATGGTAGCTGTGGGGGGAAATCAGAGAAAAAATGTCACGTGGAAAAAGGTTTCGCCATTAACCCACGCAGCCCTCCATTCTTCTGTTGCTCATCTTGAACGTCTCTTTGCACTTTGTCCAAGCTGCATTTCTTTCCGCTGTACCCAGTTTTTCTTCCTTTTGAACTTTCTGCCCCCACTTCTTCCTCCAGGCTGATTTCCGCTCACTGGCTGATGTTCATTCTTGACTGCGCTTTGCTCGTGCAGGCAGGGGCCTGATTGCGGAACCGGGTGGTTGACCCCTCGGAAGGGACGATTGAAATTAGGTCGAGTACTGTTATACTGGCTCCACCACTTAGGAGCTAAGTGGTCCTGGTCAAGCTCCATAAGTTCTCATGGCCTCAGTTTCCTTACCTGCAAAGTGGGGTGAATAATCATACTTTCTGGGTAAGTGAGAATTGAGTAACATGAAGTGCTAAGCACAGAGCCTGGCACATGCCAGTGCTCAATAGATGGCTGTTGTTTTATGTAGTGACCTTTGGAAAGTCTTCTAAAAATGTGGTGGAGCTCAGGGTGGCCTCCAGGAACAGTCAGAAGGAGCTGAATACTTCCACTGATCACTAAATGAGCCTGGGAGTGGGTCCTCCCTGAGCTGAACCTTCTGTTGAGGCCGTAAACTGTGTGTGGGCAAACACATGGACTACAGCTTTGTGAAAGTCCATTAATCAGAGGACATAGCCAAGCCATGCCCAGACCCCAGAACACAGAAACTGTGAGATAATAAACACCTATCGTCTTAGGTCATTAAGTTTGGGGGGTAATGTATTATGCAGCAACAGATAACTAGTACATTTCCCCCAGCACTTACCATAGTCTGTACTCTGCTTGTTTATTGATTACTTATGTACTGGCTTTCTTGATTCTGACCATTTGAGTTCCATGCAGTCAGGGGCTTATCTTGTCTAGAGGTTGATCTCCCAGCTATTAATTTAGGGCCTGGCACATCGTAGTTATGCAATAATTAGTCAGTTATTGTTATTTGTATAAAATAATACATTACATAGAGCGATGTGCTTACAAATGTTTAACAATAGAGCCTCCTGATTTTGTAGTGTTTGTCAGTCTTGGTGGTGTAAATATTTCTACCATGGCTGATTTCAAGCTGCCAACACGATGTCGTTGAGTGCAGGGTTGGAAAGAGACACCCATACTCAGTCGTTGTGAGCCAGTAAGGTAATAGATTGTGCTTCCTTTGTCGAGGAAAGTTGTAAGAAGACTGTCTCAACAACCCCCTTTGTTGTGTAACATTTAAGTACTATTAATAAGAAATATGAATGAGATTTATAGCAAAGGCACAACATAATTTATTTATTACTCATCAACTTTGTCCAGATAGGCTGGGCAAAGCAAGGCTCCTTGTCACAGGGCACCTGAACAGGGACACATTCTTCTCCAGATTAGTTATACCTGACACCTGGTCTATAAATATTGCAAACAGATTGGTGAAAATGTTATCTGAGGCAGAACGAGTTGTTGTCTGTCGGGAGTTTGATTTATCCACTCTGGCCACATAACGCTGGGGAGAGGTAGTTCATAAATCCAGCAGGAACTGCATACATGCCCTCATAAGATGTGCCTTGTTCCCAGTGCAGATGGTGAGGAGTGTTCTTCCATCTCCTGTGCAGCGCGCTGAGGGGTTTGACTCATGCTTGTTTTTAGGCCCCCTTCCACCTTGCTCCTCAGGAACATGCAAGTTCTAGGCTGTGACCAGCTGTGCTTTCCTGCCCTGCTGGGGTCTGGTGGGTAAGGAGAAGGTGGAGCTCATCCCTCCTGATTTACTGGTTGCTGACAAAGCCAGCAGGGTGGGCAAGCAACAGGGGAAATAAACACCAGCACTTAGACACATACAGTTGGAATAATCTAAGTGATTCCACAATCAAATAACACATTTCCAGGAGAAGTGTACGTCTTTCAATGTTCCTGATGGGTTACAGTAAATAATCTACCAATGACGTTCACAGCATACCTAGAAAAATCAGCTCCTTCAGATCCAAAGTGGCAAATATTTGACATTCAGTTTGATTCCACTGAAACATTTATATAGTGTCTACTAGGTTCCAGTAACTCCGCTAAGAGATGATGAATGACAGACCCTGCTTTGGGTGCATTTGTATTCCAGATAAAGGAACAAAAAGCAAGTGTGCAAGGTATGATGAGACAACAATGTTATCAGAGCGATACCAATTGAGGTCCCTATGAGGGGAGTCAGAATGTGGGGTGCTCAGGAAGGCTATGTTGAGGTCACTTAATTTACCAAACACTAAATGAGCACTTAAGATGCATTAGGCCTCATGCTACATAGTGGGGACAAGTTATGGGAGGGACCAATACCCAGGTAATTTCAGTAGAACGGTATGGGAGTAAGAACAGAGCATTGTGGTGTCACAAAGGAGAAGCCACCTAACCTCGACATTGGGGAGAAAGAATTAAGGAGATGTTCCTGCAGAGTAGAATATTCTACTATAGAATTAGATGTGGGGTCTCGATGTGGAAGTAAATTTCTGTGAAAGAAGATAGACTATTAATCCTAAAATACTCAAATTCAATCATTCTGTAAAAACTGAGGTTGATGCTGATTCTGGTCAGGACACTGTGGAGATAAGAAGTATAAAATATATTTTCTATCTTCAGGGTAGGTACAACATGTATAAGCGGCTCCACAAGGCCCTAGGCAGTAGGTGCTGAATGGGTACTCCATAGGTTCAGACATAAATGGTGCAGCTGGGAGGGCTATAGGGGCTTTTCAGTGGCGTTGGCTGAAAGTAGGCTGGATCTGAGGCTTTGAAGGATGGGTGTGAGGGCAGAGAATTCAGAGAGGGAAGAAGAGCCTGGTTCCCAGCATAAGGGCGGCCGATGAGATGGGGCCACTGGTGTGGTTGTAGTCAAGGTTTGTGAGGAAAAGAGACACAGCCTATCGATTCTTGTGAGTAGCTCAGAGATGACATCACCGAGCCCCACCTTTAAGGAACTCCAATGTGAGGAAACAGAGAGGGACCCCAGGAAGCAAATGGCTGGTTAAGAGAAGAACTGAACATGCTAATGACTTTCTTGGATTTACTGTTTGACTGAGACAAGGAGGTAGAGAGCCCTAAAAGTTGGAGTAAAATAAATGTAACTAAAGTGCTCTTTCCCTATGATTTTTATATATTTTCACAACCCACTGTTTACTGTTACGCTGTTTCTTCTAACCTTTTGGCCCTGAACTCTCAGAGAAACATTATGCCAGCTACTTGTAGGTGCTTAAGACGTATTGTCTGAGCCAGCGCTTCTGGGACTTCCCTGGTTTCAGCCCATCTCTAGTGCTTATGACTCGGGAGGTGCAGGCAAGGGATGGGGGTATGAGGACGTGCATTTCTAACAAGTTTCCAGGAGATGCTGAAGCTGCTCATCTGGGGATCACACACGCAGGCCAATGAGTACCCTTATCTATTTTTACTTAGAACTCACCTGTTCATGATGCAATTTAAATGAAAAAAATAGAAAATAGAGTTTATTAAAGTTTCTCTCTCTGACTGTGACAGTTTTTTATTTCTAGAAAAAAATATATTTCCTTTAACACACTAAATAGTAGTATGATTGTCTCTCTAGTCTTAAAATCATTTTCTAGAAGTCTCCATTTGAATGTCCCCCTCAACATTTATAGAACTTGTCATCTGCCCCTGCAACATGGCCCTACCTCCTGGAGGCATCAGCTCAAGCCGGACATCCCACAGTTGTCCTCAGCTCCTCCCTCTCTTTTTCATCAGCTGATCATCAAGCGACACTGATTTTGCTCCCCCAGCCTCTCTTGGGTGTGTCCTCTTTGTCATCCCTGCTGTCACAGCACCTGGGGCCGTCCTCTTTTCTCATCGGAATGATTGCAACAGCTCCCAGACTGGTCCCTCGGCTACCTTCCAAACACTCTCCATCCCAAAGCCAAACAGAGCAGTCTAAACTACCGTCTGACTACAGGACCCTCCTCAAAATGCTTCAGTGGCCCTTCAGTGTCTAAAGGATGATGTTCAAGTTCATCAAGCACAGAAGACACTCTCATCACACTCATCATGGCCCGATCTAGTTCTCCTCACTCACAGTGCTATTCTTGTAACACCAGACTGCATGCAATTCCATCATCTTGAACTTTTCCCTCCTCTACACCTTTGCTCATGCTGTGCCCTCTGCCTAGGAGGCCTTCGCTACACATGTCCCACCCTCGACCCCTGGAAAACTTGTTAGATGCTGCTTCCCTTATAAAGCTTTCCTCTTCTTCCCAGAGTTACTCCTTCCTCCTCTATATTAGCCTTATCTATTTATTATGATGAATGTTTTTCTCTTGGTTTGCCTAATGACACTTACAGAAATTTTCTCTTCACATGTTTGTCTTTGTGGTTATGCTGTGAGATGTCAGGTTCATGTGTCAAGCACAGTGTGCAGTGAAAGCAGGCTCTGAATGTGGTCAAGCTTTTGAGCCTAGAAGCTTTCAGATCGTCTGTGGTGGACAGCATAATGGTCCCTGAGGATGCCCATGTCCTAAGTAAGCATCGGAACCTGTGAGTACCGTACCTTATGTGGTAAAGGGGACTTTAGAGGCATGATTCTGTGAGGGATCTTGGGATGAGGAGGTAATCCTGGGTACTCTAGGTGGGTCCAAAGTAATCACAAAGGTCCTTATAAGAGGGAGGTGGGAAGGTCAGAGTCAGAGAAGGAGATGTGACAATGGATCAGGGAGAGGGAGAGAATGTGAGGGGGGAGGGAGGGAGTCATTTGAAGAAGGTAATGAGCCAAAGATGGCCGATGGCCTCTATTAGGTGGTAAAGGCCAGGAGACAGTTTTTCCCTGATGGCTTCCAGAAGGTGCCAGCCTTGCTGACACTGAGTTTACCCCAGTGAAACTCATTTTGGACTGCTGACCTCCAGAACTGTAATACAATAAAGTCTGTCGTTTTAAGCTACAATATTGTGGTCCTTCGTTATGGTAGCCATGGTAAACTAATGTACCTTCTCTGGAGTGTGCTTGTGAGAGTCCTGGAGAGGCGAGATGCTCACCAGCCTCCCACTCTGTGTGGTGCACAATGTCACCAGCTGCCACCTTCATTTCACGCCCAGCTGCCTGCTCCCCAGGACTGCCCACCTTCCCAGAATAGCATTTACTATCTTTGCTCTGGAAAATATTTCCATTTCAGGCCTTTGAAGTGTATGTCAACCACACCTTTCCCACAAAATCTGTGCAGTAGGAAGATGAATTTTCTTCTTTGTACAAAGCTGTAAATATCAAATCAGTTTACTGGAGAATTCTCTCTTCTATACATATATGTGGTTTCCAATGTGTCAGTCACATTCTGAGTATTCATTACAGTCCTCAATGGGGTCAAGGACCCCGTCTCTGACTTATTCCTGTTCTGTCCCCAACACCTGGCCCACAGAGACAGTGAGGCCCCATATGTAGTCCCTGGGTTACACTCTTTGAAAATACATTGAACTAATTCTAAACTCCCTGGGGGAAAACCACATGGCCAGTTCAGTGGCTAGCACTCTCTGTTAATGTTTGAGGAATAAATAAATCAAGGGATGGTTATGCTGATCACTGCACAGAAAACTTGGCTTCGGGTTTGCTGTTCTGGGTTGTGAAGGTTACTGGTCCAAATGCACAGTCTGAGCAAGGTTGGATAGGCTAAGTCTATCTCTAGAAGGCCAGGCTTTGCAGAGTGGGGTAGGGTGACAAGGCTCTGGCTTTCCAGAAGCAAGTAGGGAAAGTCCTTTCCCTTTGGAGAGGTGTCCATGTCAAGCAAGTCTTTGCAGGCACTGAGGCACTGGTGGATTGGGCCCTCCTCCACCTCATGGCAGGTGTCCCGTGGGTGGTCCAACCCCAGGCTCAGCCCTTGGCTCCTCACACAGCCTGAGGCATATAAGATCGAAGGGGGAACAATCAAGGAGGGATAAGCAAACCCTCAGCAGTGAGGTGTGGATGGGAATGACCTTTCCAAAAAAACAAAGAGGGGACAAGAGAATGTTATTTGGATGAGCCTCCTCGAACCCAGCTGGAGGATGTCTCAGGTGAGCCGTATTTGCCACAGTATAAAATCAGGAAACTGGTATTCCTGTCGTTCACCAAGCACTCTCCAAAAGCAAATAGCTTTCCTTGGGTTTCGATTTATTACCATCTAAAATGTCATTCTCTGTATAGGTAATAAAAGATAATATGTTTTATGGGGGCTCCTTATGTTCAGGTTTTACAAAATCTATTATTAAATGATCTGAAGAGAATCTAAATGAATCTTACTAAGTTACATGAAGTAGCGGGGTGTTTTTTTATTCCCCTCTCCTCTCCCCCAAATCAAGTGCAGTTAGAAGGGCGGCACTCTCTACATGTTTTCTAATCACACAGCCAAAGGTAGTGCTTTTGTTGGACCTAAAACTGCATTCTGCTGTGTAATCAGCTTCACAAAGTTACATATACCGATCAAAACGTCCACAAAACTCAATTACTGACGCCTAATGACAGAAGCACAGGAGCTCACCCAGGCCTGGAGGAGGTTTCTAACATTAGGTTCCAAATGCCTATCACTTGGAGCAATTTTAGCTTTTGGCCTTTGTCCATAGGTCCTCTGCATGCTTACTACGGCCTTTCACACTAATTTCTGGAGTTTAATCAGTATCATCGCCCCTGCTTGGGAAGTGCAGTGTAAGCCGGCTGAGTCAAGCCTGATTTGCCCGCCATTTCATAGAACCCGCTCCTGTTCAGATGTGGTCCCCTAATCAAATCTGCCATTCAGGGTTACTTTTAATCAGTACTTGGTGTTTTCCCTTAAGTCAAATGCATTTTTATGCAAAGCTTACTTTGGTTTAGAGTTCGATTGCCAGTAATAATTCCAGGTAGCTTTGGAAACAAAGGAGCCTGCTGAGAGAGTAATGAATCAGCAAATGACACCCACCCACTCTACCTGTGGGCGAGAAAGCAATTCAAGACACTGCCTTTACGCTGTCACTGGGTTATACTCTTTGAAAATAAATTGAACTAATTTTAAATCATCCGAGAAAAAAACCACACAAGATGGATTCCAATTACGCCACTGTTGTTGTTCCAAGAGCAAATTCACATACCAGGGAGAAAAGGCAATGCGAATAACCCAGCCATGATTATTCTGGAAGGCTTTCCTGTTGATTTCATGCCTGGCACAGCCAGTCCTTTTGATCACCTTCCTTCAGCCTTGTTTGAGTAAGGCCACCTAATGCACGGTGGTCCCCTGCCCTGTTCTCAGGAGGCGGCCCTTTCTCGATCTTGGCTCCGCTATTCATTTTGTTCCTGAAATTGTCTTGGCTCTGCAGACAGGAGCTAAGCCTATTAACACCCTTGAATGTTACTCAAGCAAGGAACAGGAAGTCGACTGTTACAGTTTAACATTTGGTCTTGACCTTCCCTGGCCCAGCCTCACAGACAGACAGACAGAATGTTGATCAAGATGAGTGTGTTTTTCCTTCACAAAGTATAAAACCCACAAATATGCCCTTGGAGGGCTCCCTTTCATTTTATTTTTTAAAAATAACAATAAATAGAGCTTTCTACATTCCCTCCTGCTCCTTTTCAAAGTGGAGGGACTTGAACACTACTGCCAGGGAATCCAGTGTCATTGCTCCCGTCCCAGTGGGGGTCAGACCTCAGCCCTGGGATGAGAACATACCTCTGTGCCTCGTGCTCCCTCCTGGCTTGAACCCCAGCCTGTGGACCTCTCTGCTGTAGTCCACAAGGGCTCATTCCTTGGCCGTCCAGCTGCGTTCCACTCAGACCCTCTGTCATTATAACTAACAATCATGGCTATGCCCATTGGGAACTTATTTTGTGTTGGAAATGGGGCTCGACCTTTTGTGTGAATTAATTCCTCAGCTGAACCTCACGACAACACTATGAGGAGGATAGGATGGTTGACTCCTTTATACAGGTGGGGGATTCTGTTGCTCAAGGACACACAGCTTTTACGTGGTGGAGTTGGGATTGGGACCCAAATTCTTGGTCCATGGCCTGCACTCCTAATCGTCACACTCTGAGTCTCCTCATCACCTACATAGTAGCCCAAAGCCTTTCTTCGTGGTAGCCTGAAGATTCCATATGGGAACCCATTTCCCAGCTGTTCATGGAAGCCCTGTATGGGTTGAGCTTAGAGGGACGGGAGCTTTTTGAAGATAGGCTGTCAGTCATGGGCAGCTCTTTGAACAATCTCCACTAAGTCCCTAAATGTCTGCCTACTTCTTGGAGACCCCATGCATTCCCACAGCTTCCGTTCTACCCACCCCTATTGATTCTGACAGCTTCAATTACCACCTGTCTCCTTCATGTCCAAATCTCTCCTAATTCCCAGATCTACACCTCGAACTGCTTGCTTGACATTGCCACCTGAATGTTTCACATGCACCGCAAACACGGCACGTCTCAAGGTAAATGCGGGGTAAGTGCCTCCCCAGGCAACTGTGCTCCCTCCCTGTCCTGGGTAATGGTGTCACCCTCTACCAGGCAACCAAGCGGGAAGTCCTGTGTCCCCTCTCAGTCCCACTGATTCGCCCTTGAAAAGGAGTCCCAGATGATCCCATCTTCACTATTCCCACTGCCTTTGTCTTCATTTTGGTCACTGTCATGTCTCACTTTGGCTGCTATTTCCTGAGATAAGTAGAATATAAATTTGGAGCAATTTTGGAAGGGGTTAAGGAGTGCAGGAAGGTGGAAAGAGGTCCTGGGGTACCAGCATCATGCCATTCAGGGAAGAAACACCAGCCAGGACAGCCACTATATGCTGTACCAGAACCTGTTGCCCCGGGACAGTGGGAGATTTCTCAGGCTCACTTTCTATTGCAAACCATGGGCCCTAGAGCATCCCAGCATCATTCCACTGCATCCCACAGAAGCCCCTGGACACTTCCTAAGGGATTATGTGGGTGGTCCATTTGCACTTTTGCACTTCACAGACCCTGTCCCCTTCGCCTGGAATGCAATTCTCTATGTTCAGAGTTGACAAATTTCTACTATCCTCAAATGTGCATCTCAAATGTCAGCTTCTCTTTGAAGCCTTTACTGAACTCTCCAGAGTAGAGAGACTGCAGAGCCTTTCACACAGGTCCCCTGGAGCGCACATCACATTGTGCCTCAGTGAACCAAGCATCTCTGTCCCTTCAACCCTGCTGTGAGATGCTTTCAGACCAAGGAGACAAGTTGCAGCTTTGCTTTGTAACAGCTATGTGACCGTGGACAAGTCACAACCTCTGATGCCCAGGTCTCCTAGTTCAGCAAAAGGTTGCAGTCTTACTTTTGCTCCAGGACTGCTGTGAGGGTGAAATGGGCTAACCCCTATACATCACCAATCATGGGACTTGGTGCACAGAGTGAACTTAGCAAGTGGAAGCTCTTGTTACAGTCAAAATCACAGAATAGTTGCTCATTAAATCCTGGACAGGTACATGAGCTTTTAAATCAAAGCAACAAAGAATGGTGGTTCCTCAAAATGAAATGGGAGT
>VMDR010015275.1:0-22513 GCA_007922815.1 Macrotus californicus | reverse complement strand
CACCCAATTCTCTAAACTGTGTTTATTTTTCCTGAAGTGCATATTCATGAGCTGACAGTGGAGACAGGCTGGCTGCTTTGTTTGACTATAGTTCTGTTTACCTCATACTGTCAGAAATGCATTTTGACACTCACAGCATTAATATTGCTATTTTTATTGATATAATTAGCACTGCTATAAATAATTTCTCAGCCTGCCATATCTAAGTATATCATTACAATCAGCAAAATTAGGGCTTCTCTTTCTTATATGATGCCTTGGAAATAGACCACTGGCCCAAAGAAACAGTGACCTCATGATGTGGCAATTACTGAAAAAAAAGTGTTGCCCTGTCAATAGAGACTACTGTTTTGTGTATGACTTCACTGAACAAACTGGTTTATATTTGTTTGAAACTAAAGTTTCTCACCAATCTGCTGTTTCAATTTCACATCACACCATATTGTACCTAAAACAGGCAATCTGGATTCCTGTTGCTACTTCCCCCCCACCACCAAACAGCTCAGTAATAGGTTTGAAATACAAAGCCTTTAACATATAAAGCAAAAGGATTAAGACACCCAAAATTCAGAATGGGTGGGTGAAAATAAGTGTGCTTGAAGTCACTTGTATAACTGTTATTGAGTGGCCCACTTGGGAATTTTTTAGCATTACATGAAAGCAAAATCAAAACATATTTTATTTGGCCTCTAGATCACAATAGCTGTGACAAATAACCTCATCCAGACCTTGAATAGTTAGTTCATAAAACAAAGTCGGGTGACTGACCCAGTGCATATTTAACACAGAATATGAAGGCCAAAACAAAATGACAATACAATTCAAAACAAGTTTGTAGAAATTTTAGACTAGTATATTAAACCTTTCTTTGTCTCTATCACTTGACAGATGGTTAGCCCTCACACAGCCTAGTATCTCTGGCAAAGAAATGACTGTGTCTAGCCAATAACACCCCAAATTTTGACTAAAAAATGCACTGTACACATACTTACACTTGCTTAAAATATGAATATTAATAGAATTAGTCATGCTTATTTTAATACTATAAAAATTTGACAGATGTCAAGATTTTATCTTTTGCCCTATGAATACCACTTTGTGAAATTCAACTGTCTTATATGGATGGATCCATGGTTTTAAGAACACTTCACTTGAGATTTCATTCATTCTATGGGCTGCTTGGTAATCATGCTTTAAAAAAAGAAAAACCTTCAAAAATATCTCTGAATCCAAAAATATTATGAAATTCACCAAGATTTATCCCTGGCCATTGTGCCTCAGTTGGTTGGAGCACAATTCCATAAACTGGAAGGTTGTATGTAGTTCGATCCCAGGTTAGGGCTCATACCTAGGTTGCAGGTTCAATGCCTGTTTGGGGGCATATGGGAGGCAACTATTGGATGTTTCTCTCTCACATCCACGTTTCTCTCTGTCTCTCTCTTTCTACCGCCCTGCCCCCCAACAAAAGCAATGAAAAAATGCCCTCGGTGAGGATCTTTTAAAAATTTACAACGATTTAATTAGCTTGTGTTTCGTGTTGCTCAGAGCAAACTTTTGAGTTAAACAAAATCACCTAGGAATTTTGAATGCCTTCCATGTCAAGGAGCACAAGGCAGGAATGGAATTATTTATCCAAAATTGCTCATATATAAACATATACTCTCATGCACATAAATACATAGCTCAACCATACTCACTAGAATTAGAAAAAGGTTTCAGTTTTTAACATTCTATCAACGATTCTTCCTCTTTGCTCTTTAAAAAAATGTTCAGCTAGCCCTGACTGGTGTGGCTCTACTGTAGGTTAGGTGTCCTCCAGCAACTCGAAAGGTCACCAGTTTGACTCCCAGTCAGAGCACATTCCTGAGTTGTAGGTCGTCCCAGGTTGGGGCGCAACCCAATCAGTGTTTCTCTCTCACATCAACGTTTCCCTCTCTTTCCCTCTCTAATAAATAAATAAATGTTTTTAAAAAATAAAAGATTTCAGCTAAAACATCATATTCAATTAGTTAAGTCTCTGCTTTTCCTCCTAAATATTCCTATTTATAGTTTTCAGATGTCAGCAGGTCATTAATATGTGCCATCTTTGGAAGAGGTGATTATGACACAAATTAGCATAAACAGAGATCTAATGTAGATATAGAAATACAAGCCCTTCACAGCAGGGGATGGAAAGACCTACAGTGGAGGGACTGTATAAAAAGAGTTATCCTATTTAAGAAAACAACACATATTTGTCTAACAATATAAGACTCACCATGACAGAGAAAAATGATGAAAATCAGAACATGTTATTTGACAACAATGAACTAGGTTTTGGAAAGGTGAGACACCCACTATTTGAAGCAATAAACTCAGTGTTAAATCACATACACTCTTAACCAGGCACCAAGTTTCCTACTGTTAAAAACCTAAGATTTTTACACCTACAGACTAAAAGATTATACTTAAAGTAATGCTAAAATCTTTTCTAAAATTCCCCTTGCATTACAAATGGTCTATTAAATCAGAGAAGTGCCAATCAAATGCTTTTGTAATTTGAAAGGTTTAAATAACAAAGCATTTTTTGCAGGCCTCTTTTTTTTTTTCTCTCTTTAATGTTACCTGTAAATTAATTACAACAAGTTTCCAACTTCTCTTGATAAATCTACAATTGAAAAAGATTTAGGCAATTGATTTTCACACCTATTCCTAAATCAAATTTATTCTAACTAAAACTTTCAGACATTCTAGCTTAGGTTCTACCACAATTTACCAACAAAAGCTCTATAGGAATTTTTTTTAAGGTTTTATTTATTTTTAGAGAGAGGGGAGGGAGAGAAACATGGATGACTGGGGACCTGGGCCACAACTCAGGCATGTACCCTGACCTGAATGGAACTAGCAACCCATCTTTTACTTTGCAGGCCGGCATACAACCCACTGACCCACACTAGCCAGGGCTCTATAGGAATTTTACAGTAAATCTCAGGACACAGTTTTAAACATATAAAAGTAACATTTTATTTATTTTAAAGGTAAGCTTGAAATTATAAAAAAATAAAACCCCTATTCTCTTAAAAAGAAGAAGAAAAAAAGACCTACTCTAATGTATGGGGAACATTTCATGACAATAATAAGGGGTAAAAATAATAAAGTAAGCTTTTCTTTTCTTATCATTGACAATTGCTAAACAACTTCCTTCCCCTCAAACTCTGTAAGCTCTTTATCCAAAAATCTCTCCTAACAATCTGAAGCACTCAAAAAGTGTATGTGACATTAGACTGTAAATTCAATAATGCAGGTAATTTTATCTCTTGTTCACTGTTACCTCCCAAGTGTCTAGAACAGTGTTTAGAATAAGTTGTTGAATTTATTAAACCACCATTTCAGAAAAACATGATTATTTCAGAGAATAAAGCAGAACCCACCAAGCTCCACCTTTTTTCCTCCAAATGTTTTAAAGAAGTCTCTCCTTACCACTCCTTCTAAAATACTCGGACTAACTTGTAATTTATTTATAAATGTTAGATCCTTTAAAGGAACTTAGTTCTACCTTTTTTTGCTCTTCTAAAATGATCTGAATATTCAATCTAGTGTTCTTTTTCTAGGAAATCCAATTTCATTAGAGAAAGTCTTCTGAAGACTTTCACTACTGAGATAAAAACAATTCATTTAACATGCCTTTTTTTCTTGTATTTTATTCCTCTACCCAGCAGTCAAGTTTGTATTAATTTGACAGCAAGAGTAGTTATATATTTGTGGGTCTCAAAAACTTTTTCATCTAACTACATAGGAAACTGGCATCACATCAACTAGTAGTTCTAAGCATACACACACATCCCAAATTATAACCTTCACATGAAAGTTCTTTTCTCTAGTATTCCTTTTAAACTCATATTGTCTTTCAGTGGCTAGTCACTTTACACGTGAATTATATGTGTATTTTCCTGGTGTAGTAGTAACCTCAAAATACTAGCATCTAAACTGGGCTAGACAGGTAAGCATAAAGACTTCTTCCTGAAAATGAATAAAATTTGACAATTTTAAACTTCTTTCTTTAGTGTGTTAAAAATCAGGACCTCACCATGAAATAGTGTATTGCTTTGGAGGCTGGTAGCCATTTAACTTGTCACCTGATCTTCATGTGCAAAAGGTATTTCACTGGTCTGTGAGATCTAAAATAACAAAACCAAAAATATCCAACTGCTGGACTCACTGAGCTGCTACAAAATTTCTAAAAGACTTACTTTTCTTCTTCTCACCTATTTATTTGAGTACCATTTATTCTTAAGCTTAAAGCCCTCAAAAGTTGAGCTCAATGGAATCACAACCCCAATTTTAGGAATTAAATCTTGAGCAATGAACAATGAATAACATCAACAACTCCTCTAAGAGAATTCCAAAAGTTATCTTGAAAGACTACTCCAGAGAGGGTACAAGGATACCGTGCACTGTATGTACGTGGACAACTTTGATACAGTCTGAATAAAAAATAACAAAGAGCAAACATAGGGATGAAAAATCAATGTAAATTGGGGTTTTTTTTTGTTTGTTTTTTTTGCGGGGTGGGGTGTGTTCTTTTCCTAAGAAACCCATAAAAACCTAGTTGTAAAGCATACATACATAAAGTAGCCAAATCTGGACTGGTCAAATAAAGTTCCACCATGTGTGGAGTGGAAGGTTGCGTTTTAACTAATCCCACGGGATACCAAAGGGTATTTAGGATTAGAAGCAACAGGTAGGAGTAAATCGTTTATAAATTTGTTAATAACTTATTTAAATTTAGTGATTACAGCTATAGAATTTATTTACAAAATGGTTATTATAATTTAGGTTTCAGAATTTTCAAAAAGCAACAAGTTACTATCATAACTTTATATTTGATTTCACTTGAAAACATTGGGGCAATGAGTGACCCCTACTAATTTTATTAGCTGAAATTGACGCATGACCACGCAGTGAGAAAACTCTCGCCTTTAGCAACATTTTGGTATATTTAATGGTAAGTAATGAAGATAATTTTCACACGTCTAGAAAGTTAACATGTTCAATTTAGCTTAGGTCAATTCCGATTCCGAGGACAGCATTTAACCCACAGGCTCCCAAATCACTTCCGGCTTCGTTTGGATTTCTAAGTGGAGAACTATAATCCTGCTATTGACCCCATTCAACTGGGCTCAGTGAGAGATCAGCGGATAACGGCGCTAGAAGTGTAGCTGTGCGCCATATTGTGTTTTTAGCTTATGTTTATAGTTGATGTGTGTGCCTAGCATATGTTGTGCAAGTGTGTTTATCAATAGAACTTTTAGAAAATTCCTGCCTCCTGCCTCTTCAGCATCCTTGAAACGGATAACGGCTTCGGAGAGGTGGAGGGCGTGGGGTGGGTGGTGGGAGAGGACCAGAAAGCCACACAGAAAGTAATGCATTACACCATGTAACAGGGAGTGTATTCCTTTTAAACTATCATCACGCTTCCAATCGTTTTTACCTATTGAAAAACAGAGTCAACTTTTTAATGTTTCCGAAGGAGCCCAAAGGAGTAGATTAAGAAGGAAAGGTACTTTTTTCCTGTTTCAAGCCCCCTCCTCTCTAATCGTAGCAGCGAAGCAGGCGGGGGCCGGTAGCTCCGAGGTCTGAAGGGGCGTCCAGAGGCTTTGGGGCCAGGACATTCCCCGACCCCCCCCCCCACCCTACCCCCCCCCCGCGCCAAGTTCTCTGAAGACGCTCCAGAGACCGAGCGCGCCAAGGCAAGCAAAGGAGGGTCAGGAGGGAGGGGGGCGGGAGACAAGCGGTCGCCTCTAGCAGCTCCAGAGCCCAGGCTAGTCCCCCTCAGCTCCTCTTCTTGGAAGCGGCAGCTCCAGCGCAGGGAGTAGAAAGAAGTAGGTTGCCAGCTGCGGGACTCGTTGCCAGCTGCGGGACGCCCCGCCCGCCTCTGGGACCCGAGACCCTCCCGCGCTACCTTCCGCCCCGCCGGGTCGAGTGAGGACGTCGCAGCCGCCGGACGCGAGGAGGGGCGCCTGGGGAGAGGAGGCGCGAGCGGGGCGGAGCGCAGGGGCGCGCGCTCTCTGCCGGCCGCCGACGGCCCGCGGGCTCACCACTCCAGCTCGCTCCTCCAACCAACCTCATCCCGCTCCCCTCCTTTCCCGTCCCGCCGCCCCCGACTCCGAGCGCCTCACGGACGCCTCATCCCCCTCCGCACGCACACACCCCTCCCTCCCGCCCTACAACAAATTAGACTTTTTGGCGTTACCTCCTCGCGCTCTTTAATCTTCTTTCCTCAACTCCTAAACTTCCCCGCCCTTACTTCTTCGGCAGAAGATCCACATTGGGCGCCTCACGCCGCGAACCCTCTATCTTTCCCCACTATTGGGTTATTCTTATGCCACTCTCAGCTTCAGTGAGCCTATAAGAATGGGACGCTCCTCGTGAGGTTGCCGCCTATAAACAAAATGCAGTCTTTTCCCTCCCCTCCCCTGACCCCGCCCCCAGGTACCTCTTCCCTCATCTCTACCACCGTTGATTGGGCTACAACAAGCCCAATCCGCTATCTCAAACACCGATTGGGGCGTGGAAACTTCGCTCTGGTGGATTGTTAACAGGCAATTGGTCGACACCCTCCCCACTCCGCCCCCCTCTGCCGCACCTTCGCCAAGTGTAGAGAGGTCTGTCGTATCTCGTTGTTCAGTGATCCGAGAGGTGGGACGCTATTGGTTGAAAGAGCCCATCAGACCGGACTGGAGTGAGCCGTGATTGGTCAACACAGAAACAAATAAGTTTGGTTGTCTACTCCTCCGCTCCTCCTCCCCTTTTTTCTTCCACGCCCCCGCCCCCGCCTGACTGCTTTTACTTTCTACGCATTTCTATTTCCTCCTTTATTTATTTATTTGTGATAAACTTAAATGACCCGGCGACGGAGGCGGGACTCGACCAGAGGCCGAGGATGACGAAGGGCGGCCTGGGGCCAATTGCCGAAGGGGCCGCAGGGTGAGGGGCAGCAGCGGTGACCAGTGAGAGGCAGGTGTCTGGAGCGTGCTAGGCCTAGGGAGCTGGGACGCGGCGGAGGCGGCTGTTACCCGCTGTCTGGCGCGGCGAGCTCGCGGGGGAGCCGCGGGAGGCTTGGCGGTGGTGTCGCTGTCGCCAATGGCTGAGGCAGCAGGATGGGCGCTGGATCCAGGGCTGTGGGAGGGACAGCAGGGAGAGGGTCTGGCGAGGCGGCGGCGCGCGAGGCCATACTGGGTCAGGCTTGATTCCTGCGGAGTGGGGCGCAGGTTGCCAAGCCAGGAGGTCACCAGAGGCCGTTGAGGCAGTGCCAGAGCGCAAAGGGAAAATTTGTTCGTTCAGGAGGTATAGGAAAATGCTCAGTAAAACATTTCGCAGTAAGCTGCCCTTAATATAAATGATGATATTATTCTAACGGGAAAAGCAGATTATGTTTCTTATTACTAAACGCCTGAAGTACCAACGACCCAACCGGAGCCCACAAAATTCAATATCCTGAGGGCTAAGGAACAAATAAAGCAACACGGAAAATTAAATGCGGTTCAGATGCTTCCATAAAACCTTCATCCTCATCCATCTGTCACTCAACGTAGCACTCCCCAGAGCCAAATTCTTAAGTGTCGGTCCAGTCCTCACGCAAGGAGGGTTGTGGGGCGGGGGGTTAGGGGGGGCGGTACGGAAGGAGGCTCAAGGCCAGCGGGAAGCTCGGAAGATTCCTGAAAAGTGCCAAGATGGGCTGGGGGGGATCCCCTTACACTATACAAAGAAAAAATGTATGCCAAGATAAAAAGCTGGACTTCTTTAGAGAACTCGGATAGCAATAACATCACAAACTAAGGGGCTTTATCAAAAGATAGGACTCGTACAGCGCTGACTGGTGTGGTCAGTGGGTTGAGCCTTGTCCCGCACACATACCGGTCGCTAGCTCAATTCTGGTCAGAGCACAGGATTGGGTTGTGGGCCGTCTGGTTGGGGACTTGGGAGAGGCAAAAGATGGATGTTTCTCTTTCACATCTATGTTTCTCTCCCCTCCTTCCCCCTCGTTCTAAAAATAAATAAATTTTTTAAACACATTTTAAATAGCATGCATGTTATTGATACTGTACTTGCAATTCGAGAACAATATTTTTATAGGACATGCATTTGATGTACAATTTCCAATAGACTTAGGTTAAGTCCTCTGTATTTTATCCTAGGCTTCCTTGGGTATAGCATGCATTAAAGAAAAAAATATTGGTGGCACTTGTTAAAAATGGCTAGGGAAACTTATTCAGAACTATTTAATAGGACCACTGCCAATAGAATTTTATAGTGGGGGGGGGGAGATTGTGCTGGACCCCAAATACAGCATGGGCAAATGGAAATTTTAGCCAAGGAGTGGAGGGAGGGGGGTGTTAGTGGATAAAAAATTACCAAGGAAACATTAGAGATAAGGGAAGGGGTGGGTAGAATTAGGGCTAAACCAACCTAACAGGATTCTTGCTGAGGACAGGTCAGAGTGATCAGACATCACCTGAGTGAAGATGAAGGATGAGGAACCTGATCATCTATCCAGGGTGATCAGATATGGGGGTGAGGACAGGGGTGGTTCTACTAAACTGACTTAGCAGGGTGCTTGCTAAAATTGGATCTTAACAAAGAAGCACCCGATGCCTAGCTTTCATTGGAGGATTTTTGACAGAAATTCAACAAAATAAGTTGGCCCAGGTGAAAAAATACATACAAGGCCTTAACCTCATAAATAGTATTAGATCAATCTTTTGAGGAATATGTGTGAATCTCAGAATCTACAAAATTATTCATCAGCTGTCAAATTTGAAGTCCAGCAAAGTGTACAAATTGCTATTAAGTCTGGAAGCCGAAACATTTTAGGTTTTATGTATAAATCTTAGCTAAAAAATGTTGTAGTGACTGTAATAAGTATTCCATACACAATAATCAGTTTCAAATTAGAAAATCAAGTAAAATTTAACACTTGTGTTTAAACAATTTTTCCAAGGGCCAGTGGCGACTCCCTCTAGGTACTACTTAAAACTCATCCTTTTCAACAAGTTTCTGACGGCAATTCAATTTATTACCATGAGAGTTATTAGTATTATAATAAGGCATTAAGAAAGCAGTGCAAATTATTCCCTTTCAAATATTAGTGATCAGGTGAGGCCTTGAACATTACTGCCCCTGTAAAAGAAGGTGGTTATTGATGTCGAGTTCTCCTGAGGTGTGGTTCAATCTTTATCTTTACATTACATACACACATCAACCCCACACATACAGAAATACAAATGTCACAAAAGTTGTAGCAAGAATTCCATAATTAGAGGCAAAAGACATGTTTTCTTGGTTAGCAATTAGCAGAATTGAGAAAAATGGTAAAAAGAGAATGATGTAATAAGAAAGCTTGGGAAGGTGATGAAGGCATGATTGATAGAAAATGAAAATAAAAGTGATGATTACTTAGAAAACAACTTAACACAAAATTTCTTTCCCACCCTGGCTGGTGTGGCTCAGTGGATTCAGCGCTAGCCTATAAACCAAAGGGTCATCGATTCTATTCCCAGTCAGGACATATGCCTGGGTTGCGGGCCAGGTCCCCAACAGTGGGCGTGTGAGAGGCAACCACACACTGATGTTTCTCTCCCTCTCTTTCTCTCTCCCTTTAAAAATAAATAAATAAAATCTTGAAAAAAAAAATCCCTGTTAGTGCTCTAACCTAGTGCCTTCACAGATCCTAAGTAATTTACAGTCCCTAAAGCTTCAAAAGTGCTTCAAAAGAGGCCAAACTGATATTAATGCACTTCATGTTACAAATGAAGACACTATGATTTTAAATGTCACAGACCTTGTTTCCAAACTTGTCTGTCTGCCTCTTCTCACTATACTGTATACTCACTCATTCATTCAACAAATATTAAGTGCATATAATTCATACTAGATATATTTATTGAGCATTTAAATTGCTAAGAACTTAGAAACTAAAGAGAGACAAGATTTAGCATTTTTCTCCAAAGAGTTCACGGTATATTGGGAGAGAAGTAAAGGGATGACATATTATGCTGTGTACATATGTGGTATGTATAGCATGGGAATGTATAGCATGTAAAATTTCATTTTGTATATAATATACTGTACTCATCCCTATACTGAATTCAAAAGTTACTCAAATTAGATCATGCTGTCAAGGGGCTTAGATTCTGATAAGGGCACTGATTAGACATATATATATGAAAAAAATCTATATTACTAGCCAAAAGGAGAAGAGTTTAATGATAGAATAAATACAGTGCTATGGCAGATCAGAAAAGAAATACTATTTATATCTTGAGGAGTAAAGAATAGGAAATCTTGATGAAAGACATGACTTTTGAGATGATCTTTTGAAGGATGCATTAGAGAACTTGCCGCCCTTCTTTACACATAACATATATGAAATACACATTACTTGATATTTTTTGCCATTTACTCAAAGACAGGTGCAACTCATCTATACAAGTTCTCACCAATAATCTGAATAGATAATGGCCAATAACAGAATATTAAAAGAAAAATGAGTTTTCCTTTCATAGGTAAAATTGAGTTACATTAAAATATGTTAGCACAACACATTAAGTTTAGACAATCACATCTATAAATCCACCTGTAATCCAAATGTGATACAAGTTTCTCTGGCCCTGAAAACGCATAAAATTTGCCTTGAACCCCCAAACCCACAATATGGCAAACGTCTAAAGCCCTTTATGTTTTACTGGATTTTTCAGGGGTAAGCTGAGTTTGCCAACTACGTTTTCCTGGGTAGTACCTGTTAGGTCTGTGTATGTTCTGATTCTCTGGTATTTTGATTTATCAGTTCCTCTTTGTGTCCACAAGTCTCTGGTGTTTCTAATAGTTTTTGTAATTTATTTAATTTTATTTTTAGTTCAAGTGGAGATATGGCCTGTTACTATCTTCTACATCCTGTCTGGAGGCAAAAGTTTCACATATTGAAGTTTTAATTTTAGATATAGTATTTTTCAGTTGTGAGATTTCTGTTCAATTCCTCATACCAATGCTGAAATTCGCCATCTTTTTCTCTTATTCTAAACATATTAAATATGCATATTTAGTATAACATACTTATTTAAGTAAAACTTCCATACATGTGGACCTGTTTCTATTGTTTTTCTCTTTGAGTCATTCATTCCTGTTTTTAAGTATGTTTCATAATTTTTTCAGAATTACTGAATTCTGGATATTTGATGAACAATTTTGAAGATTAAGTTTTCTTCTGGGGGACAGATAGTATGCAGGCAGATCACATTGATCCTGAGGAAAGATGGCATTAGTGTTTTTCCAGGCAAGTCTGTTTCAGGCAGATTTATTTCTACAAGCACAGCCTTTCTGGGGTCTCACATGAAAGTCTGGGTGTTTACAAATTCTCCTCTATCTTAGCAATCTCTGAACTCCTTCTTCTGCCTCCTTAGCAAGAAATTTCTGCTCAGCTCGAGCCTCATAGTTGTTCTTTTCTGATGGATTTGTTGGTACTCTGTGCATATACAGCTTAAAGTTCACAAACTCCTCGAGGGACAATTAAATGCAGTTTGGGGCTTACTTATCTATCATTTCCTCCTCTATGAAAGTTTGTCCCTCAAATTTCAACCACTTTGGCAGGGTCAAACCTTATCCTCTCTTACCTCTACCTAGTGAGCCTATAGCTTTTTACTCAGAGTCTATTCCCTTATTTTGTGAATTAGGAAATGCCTCAGGGAAAAGGCTAGAGCTTTAGAGCTCTTCTTGCTATGACTCCTCTCAGGAATCATAGCACCCCAAACTCTGTCTGCATCACTTGTCTTAAAATGTTTTATATATTTATATTCAGCTTTCATAATTGTTTCTGGCATCAAATTAGTCTTAATATAAACTAATCCATCATGACTAGAACCTCTATAAACGAATATATATAACTTTACCAAGCTCAGCATACAAAACCAGTTCACATCTCTTTTAATATTCAAATTAAAAATTCCTAACCATCGTCAAATAGAGCAAAGATATCTTTCATCCCAACTCAGAATGTCCCAATGAAAGCCTAAGATTCTCAGAGATGCTTACCAAGTCCAAGGTGTTATTCCCAATGGTCGTATATGACCAGAATATCTGGTTTATTCACCAGGGAGGACTTGTTCTGACATTGTTGCTTCTGTCCAGTGCTGCTTTGAAGACTGATAGGTCTCTCTATACCGTAAATAGCACTTTAGTGCCTGATGCGTATGTCACTATAAGTGGTTCCACTCTGACTTCTTAGGGTCAGGAATGGTGAAGAAACCTCATTTCCCTGTGTCAGTATAATTTATGGACCCACAAGCCTAAGCTTCAAATCTTATAGTTACTGAGAGATCTATAAAGACCTTTCAGAAAAAAAACAAAAACAGAGCAATAGAGAAATTGTTTACTCCTGGTATTCATGTAATGGATGGGTGGTTGCTTCACAAGGGTTTCTTGCCTCAATCACATGCTGGGTCAGAGCAAGCCCTGTCATGTAAACTCTGTGTCCTAATCCTCAAGTAAAGATGGAATTTTTTTCTTATTGACCTAAAGTCTGCAATTTCTGTCACTAGATAAATCACATTTCAGTTAGGGAAAAAATTTAAATTACACCAAAGAGCAATCATCTAAATGTAATTTACCCAGCAAGGTTCTCCCTCTCTGTGGCTCTGTTGTTCATTGAATGCCTAATAAGACTGCTTTTAGTGTTAAAGAATTGTCCATAGACCCACTATATATTGGAAAATTAATAGAGAAGATGTGCTAGTTTCCTATTGCTGTTATAAAAAAATCACAACAAATTTAGTGACTTAAAACAATTCAAATTTACTATCTCACAGTTGTAGACATCAGAAGTCTAAAATCAGTCTCAGTGGGCTAAAATCAAGCTGTCAAAGGGCTAAGTTCCTACTGGAGCTTCCAGGGGAGAATCCATTTCCTTGACTTTTCTAGTTTCTGGAGGACACCTGTATTCCTTAGCTCATGGTGTCCTCCTCAGTCTTCAAAGCCAGCAACATAGCATCTTCCCATTTCTCTCTCTAACTCTCTATTTTTGTCTAACATCCTTTTCTAACTCCAACCCCCCCTGCTCCCTCTTTTTATTTTTTTTATTTGAGAGAGAGAGGAAAGAAAAAAGAGAAACATTGATTTGTTGTTCCACTTATTTGAGCATTCATTGGCTAATTATTGTATGTGACCCAACCAGGAATCGAACCCACAACCTTGGCATATTGGGACCATGCTCTAACCAACTGAGCTACCAAGCTATAGCTCTGTATCCCTTTTAAGAGGATCCTTGTGATTATGTTGGACTACCTAGATAATCTAGGATAATCTCCTCATTTCAAAATTTTAACCACATCTGAAAAGTCCCCTTTGCTATGTAACAGTCTCAGACTCTAAGGATTAGAATATGGACATCTCTGGGCACAACTATTCATCCTACCACAGAAGGCCTCTTGCCACTGTCATCATTATACTTCCAAAAAAGCCCAAGGAATATAGAGCTCTCATCTTTAAAATTGAACTTAATATTCTAGACATAACTCCCTAGGTTTTAACAATTGTTATATAGCAATTCTATAACCTAAGGATTAAACCATTCTGTAGCACAAGGAGTTTTGGACTATTTCCTAAAATGAGACCTCTGGAGGGGCAGGGCTAGGGTGAATGAGGTAGAGATGGCAAGTAGGATTTATACATTGCTAAATATTTAATAGAGAACAGACATAAAATCTGTTCTTCTAAGATCTTTCAAAATCATACAGTAAGTTTCAATCTGGAAATAGTTCAATTTATCAAAGATTAGTTTCATATCTCTCATAGGCCAATGGAAAATGCAATAGTGTCCAATCAAAAATCACAACCAAGACATAGGTTGCATCACTTGCAATGAAATAAAACTCAGAGTTTATGTTCTTATACACACACACACACACACACACACAAAAAAAAAATCACAGCCAGGAAGCTAAAGTCAGGAAAGGCCAAGAACTCTCCACCAAGGTTCTCTTTTGTTTCTTCTTAAAATCCAGTAAGCACATTTTCTAATAGAGAGCTATTTTATTTTTTATCTATTTGTAATTGGCAGAAAGAAATGCAAGGACCTATCGTGACTTGTTTTTTCATGAAGAATATGACTTTACATTATGACAGAAGTACTTAGCGTGACAAACTCTTCCAAAAGTGGTTCATGTCTTTAGGTAAAGAAATACTGATTCCAGCCAAGATGGAGGCACAGGTAGATACACTTTGCTTCCTTGCACAACCAAATGAAGGACAACAACAAATTTAAAAAAAACCAGAACTGCCAGAAAATCCAACTGTATGGAAGTTTGACAACCAAGGAATTAAAAAACAAACATTCATCCAGACTTGTAGGAGAGACAGAGATAGGCAGCCAGGACACAGAGGACTTGTGCAGCTAGGTGGCTGCTGGCTGACCAGGCAGTCCCACATTCGCATGTGGATAAATCATCAGGAATAACTAGGGAGTGAGACAAATCAAGCAACGTGAGACAGATCAAGCAACGCAGGGTTCCCAGGCAGGGAAATAAGGTCTCAAAACTTCTGGTTGTAAAAACCTACTGGGGGCTGCAGTGGCCAGAGAAACTCCCAGTCTCACAGGACACTCCTTTGGGCTCCACTGGGTCCTAGAAAGCACACAAACCTACCCACCCGGGAATCATCACCAGAAGGGCACAATTCGGTTCTGGGGAGAGGGAGAAGTGACTGAGAGCTACCAAGAGCCGAGCGACTAGTATTGTTCCCTCTATGATCCCTCCCCCACATATAGCACCACAACAGAGTGATGTGGGTTGCCTCACCCTGGTGAATACCTAAAGCTCTGCCCCTTACAACACATGCACCAAGACAAAGACTATATCTCAAATGAAAGAACAGATCAAAACTCCAGAAAAAGAATGAAACGACGAGGACATAGCCAACATATCAGATGCAGAGTTCAAAACAATGGTAATAAGGATGCTCACAAAAATGACTGAGTATGGCCACTAAATAAAGGAAGAAGTGAAGGTTATGCAAAGTAACATAAAGGAAAATATACAGGGAACCAAGAGTTCACTCAAGAGTTCAACCTGGGGAGGAAACCAGGACTCAAATCAATGATTTGGAACAGAAGGAAGAAGTGAACATTCAACCGGAACAGAATGAAGAAACAAGACTTCAAAAAAATGAGAAGAGGCTTAGGAACCTCTGGGACAACTTTAAACTTTCCAACATCCAAATCATAGGGGTGCCAGAAGGAGAAGAGGAAGAACAAGACATGGAAAACTTATTTAAAAAAATAATGAAGGAGAACTTCCCCAATCTGGCGAAGGAAATAGACTTCCAGGAAGTCCAGGAAGCTCAGAGAATCCCAAAGAAGTTGGATCCAAGGAGGAACACACCAACACACACCATAATTAAACTACCCAAGATGAAAGAGAAGGAGAGATTCTTAAAAGCAGCAAGAGAAACACAGAGAGTTACCTACAAAGGAGTTCCCACAAGACCATCAGCTGATTTCTCAAAAGAAACTTTATAGGCAACAAGGGGCTGGAAAGAAGTATTCAGAGTCATGAGAGGCAAGGACCTACCTACATTCAAGAGTACTCTATCCAGCAAAGCCATCCTTTAGAATGGAAGGGCAGATAAAGTGCTTCCCAGATAAAGTCAAGTTCAAGGAGTTCATCATCACCAAGCCCTTAGTATATGAAATGTTAATGTATATGGGCCTGACTTATCTAAGAAAAAGAAGATCAAAACTATGAACAGTAAAATGACAACAAACACAACTATCAACAACGGGAACTAAAACGAAAACTAAGCAAACAACTGGAACAGGAACAGAATCACAGAAATGGAGATCACATGGAGGGTTATCAGTGGGGATTGGAAAGGGAGAATGGAGGAAAAGGTACAGGGAATAAGAAGCATAATTAGTAGGTACAAAATAGACAGGGAGGAGGTTAAGAATAGTATGGGAAATGGAGAAGCCAAAGAACTTATATGTACAACCCATGGACATGAACTAAGGTGGGGGTTGGAATGTTGGGAGGTGGGTGTAGGGCAGAGGAGGATAAAGGAGAGAAAAAAATGGGACAACTGTAATAGCGTAATCAATAAAATATACTTAAAAAATAATTAAGAGTACAGTTTCTCCTAGACTATAACATAGTTTACTATATCTAACATATTTACCAATTTAGAAAGAGAAAAAAATTAAGTTCTAACAACCTTACCTCTATGATGCTAAACATTAACCTAAAAGATTTTATAAAATGAGCATTTGCCAAAAAGTTTCTCAGTCAACATTTTTTCATAGTTAATAATCATTCTTATATATAAGAATTTTGTTTCCTCAGCCACCACAGACTAAACACACAGAGGATGGAGAAAATGTTGTATATTTTTCTTAATACTTGTACATGTCACATACTTTTCTATGTTTGATCAATCCCTTAAGCCTGAGAAAAATCTCATTCTACATTTCAGGAAGCCTCTCATGCATCCCCCACTCCCCATTACCACCTTTTTTTAAATACACGTTAACCATAGAGCAGCAGCAGAAATTATTATTAAAATAAAATCAAACTAAATTAATTCATTAAATAGCTTGTGAGAGGCAAATTGCAGTAGTGACGATCATACTCACCAATGACCCAAACATACTAATAGTGGTCATTCTCTCCCTGTGTCCTGAGAAGTGGTGGATATGAAAAGCCTCTGTACAGTCTCAGCCTTCTGCAGGACACTGTAACAACTACACTGACATTCCTGGCCAGTCTCACAGAGCCAAGATCCCACCCTAGTGAAAGTCCTGCTCTTGGATCCTGAGTTTTGGCCCAAGTCACACTTAAAATTCATTGCGCACTTTCTCCTCCTGTCAAATATCTATGTCGTCTTGCATTTTCTATAGGTCTCCATGAGTGTTGCTTAACATGATGAAAAGATATGAGAAAGTCTCAACCCACAATAGATTTGCCCTTCCAGTAGATGCCTGGACTTCTTCTCTTAAGGATATACTGCTTGGTTTTTATAACATTACATTGGATTCATTGGTCATACTGAGAGCCTAGAGCACTAAGGATTAAGATTTTGTATATGTACTCACACAAGGAGAATCATTCTTCTTTACCAGAGTTTTTTGTGTCATCAGTCTTTTGAGTTATCTGCAGTCTCTTTGTCTTGGGCTTTAAAGGAAACGCTTCTTTGCTGGAGAGAAGTCTGGCATTTTTTATGCTTGTCATTCCCTTATATAATCCTGTTCTGGATAAAGGTATCCCACCTGCAGACTCATGTTGAAGAAATCTGTCTGTGTCAGCTAGCTCTTGCTGTGTGACAAAGAACTGCTAAAACCCAATGGCATTTATTTAGTGCATGCATCAGTGAGTTGACTAAAGGTTGGCTGATCTGGAATGGACCAATGGAAATGACCCAGTTGGGGCACTTATACTCTGCATGTCTCTCATTCCTTTTCTGGGTCCAGCATGCTGGTCCAGGCCTGGGCTTCCCATGGCAATGGAAGAAGTACACAAAGATAAGAAAAAATATGCAAGTTCTTTTGATTTCGGCTCAGCACTGGCATATTGCCATGTCTGCCTCACTCTGCTGGTCATACATCACATGGCCAAGCCCCAAATGAGACAATATGTTTTGCCTCTTCAGCAGGAAGAATGTGAAGCCTCGTGGTAAACAGCATGGATACAGGGAAAGGTGAATAACTAGAGACATTAATGCAATTTACCACACTGCCACGGCTTTTCCTTACATATAAATTACCTTGCTGTAAACCTCCAGATCACACCACCTTTGCATCACTAAGTTAGGAATTAGCATCTGATTCAACAGCAGCCATCTTTTGTGTATATCAATTTATGATAGCCTGATACAAGAGTTCTGATCAATAAGAGAACTTTTTGTTGAATGATCATTAGCTAATCCAATTAGATGTTTTCCCTGGGGGAAATTTGAAACATACATAGAGGGGTACTGACAACTGAACAGGGTGGAAATGAATGATACAGAGAACAAAGGCGATGACTGGGAGATATCAGGCTTTGGAAGCTGTGGTAAACTGAATAATGGCCACAAGGATGTCCACATCCTAATTCCTGGAACCTGTGAATGTTATTTTATCTGGCAAAAGGGACTTTGCAGATGTGATTAAATTAAGGGTTTTAATCTGGGGAGATTATCTTGGATTATCCAGGTGGGCCTGAAGTTATCTCAATGGTTTTATAAGAAGGATTAAGACGTTAGAGTCAGAGGAGAAGGCAATCTGTTGACAGAAGCAGAGATTAGAGTGATGTGCTTTGAAGATGGAAGAAATACAGGCAGCCACTGGAAGCTGAAAAAGCCAAGGAAATGTATCCAGAAGGAGCCAACCAGTACCTTGACTTAGCCTGCTGATCTCGGACCCCTGACCTCCAGAACTGTAAAAGAATAAATCTGTTTTGTTTTAAGCCATTACATTTATGATGATTTGTTACAGCAGCAGTAGGTAACTAATCCAGAAGATGTAAGAAATGCTGTTATATAGAAGGGAGCACACAGATGAGGAGAGCCCATTAACTGGCACAGAAGTCACCATAGAAATGGCAGTAGCTATGAGAGGGAGAAGCTGAGTCTTCTCCATAAAAAAACGTCGAAGCTGGAAAGAACAGACTTTTCCTTCTAGACGTACTCTGCACTCTAAAGCATCTTCCGGCTCTCAAAGAGGTCTAACTCTTCAGCCACCAATGTTATTTTCACTTCTCCCTAATTTTTCTGTGTTCCACGTGTATATTTATATGCCAACTAACTTCGATAAACTTAGAGAGTCAGTGTTTATTATAATGCAAAAGGGCCTAACCTGTCTTATAATGACTGGATCATATCAGGGATCCTCATCAGTGACATCATTAACATTTTGGGCCAGATAATGATTTGCTGTAGAGAGTTCTCCTGGGTACTGTAGGATATTTTGCAGCATCCCTGGCCTCTACCTTCTAGATGCCAGTAGTGTTGCCCACCCACCCCCACCCCACAGTTATAACAACCAAAACTGTCTCTAGACATTGCCAATGACCCCAGGGGTCAAAACTGCCCCTGGATGAGAACCACTGAACTCTACTAACCTCAGCCCTCATATATGTTCTTTATTCATGGTAAATATTATTAGGGATTTTGATGTATATTAGCTTTGACTAATGTTTCAAAATTCTGAGAAAAGAAGACATAACACTCACTAGCTATGCAACCCCGGGGAAGTTTTCAACCTTTCTGTGGTTCAGTTTTCTCATCTGTAAAATAGCGCTCATGGGATTGTTGTGAGAATTAGATTACATACATATCATGTGTTTAAAACAGGGGTCAGCAAACTTTTTCTGAAAAGAACCATATAGTAAATTTGTTAGGCTTTGTGAGCCAGGGGGCCTCTGTTGCACTTTCTCAGCTATGCTATTGTAAGGCAAGAGCAGTGGAGGACAATACTATGTAAACACATGTGAGTGGCTGTGTTCCAATAAAACTTTATTTAGAAAAACAGGTTGCAGGCTGAATTTGACCTGGGCTAATCTGTAGTAGTTTGCCTAGCATGTGCTTAGGAGGTGCCTGGAACATAGTAAATACTCAGTAAGTGTTAGCTATTTTTATTATTAATGTTTGGTTTTAGTTACTTTTCTCTTTAAGAGCTGATAGTTCTCTCTGGCAAATTATAAGGACCAAAGAAGAAAATAGGAATCTATACAGATAACAGGTCCCTTTCCTCATATTAGAAGTCATGCCACCCTTGAGGAAACGCCCAGGAATGGTACAAAATCTTGCCTGATTTCCCATATCTACCAGAGAGCATTGAAATACCTTTTGAAAAGACAAGTATATAGGAGTTCTTTATGGTACCTAGGGGATTTTACAATCCTGACCAATGTAGAAGCCACTAGAATTATAGTCTAGGTTTTCTCACAAACTTTCTTCAGAATTAAATCCTACAGAACTCTAAGCTGATCAGATCAGGAGTTCAGATTTTGAAGGAAGGAAAGTTGAAACTAAGCCCCCTAGAAGAGGGGAGGCTTGATATTTCCTTGGAATGTCAAGTTTGCAGAGAGGAAGAGATGCTTCATTTCTAAAGTGTGACCCATCTGATTTGTTCTAGGATGGACATTATTTCTAGATAAGCAAATCAGTTCTTGTCCTGAAAATTTTGTATTAAGGATATAAATAGGATAGTTTCCACTTAGAGGCTTAGACTACCCATAATAGGAAAGTAAAAAGCTGCTGACAAATATGGTTTCTACCAGTGAATGGGGAAGCAATATACCTTTTTTGGAATGTTTAGAAACTGTACTTCCTAACACTTTGTTTGCTAGGGATTCTCCCCTTTCTTCTCTCCTAGTTCATGTGAGGAGTCAGTGTATGCTCATCTCCACTTTGAGATCACACCTCTGCATTAAAGACCCACTGCATTAGTGGGCGTGGGGGAGGAATCTACTCCTGGCTTTACCTCCACAGCTAGAAAATCATTTCTTAATCAAACTAATTAATTGCTGTAAGTGTTTTGGGGCTCAAAGTCACAATTTTAAAAGTTATATTAAATTTTCCAGTTACTAAAGGTAAAGATAAAAGGTATTTTGTAGCTATTATTCAGGAGGCATAACACTTATATATAAGAATCCCTCCCTCCCTATTCTCTAAAACTAGATTCTTGCTCACCATTCAGGACACAGTTCAAATCCCTCTTTGTCATGAAATTTCAATAAACTAACAATTCCACATTAAGTATTCTTTTTTTGATCTCCCAGAGAAGCGATTTTCAACCTTTTTCACCTCATGGCACACATAAACTAATTACTAAAATCCTGCGGCACACCAAAAATTATATTTTTTGCCTATCTGACAAAAAATAGGTATAATTTTGATTCATCCACACTGCATGGCTATTGTTGTGTTGGCCGTTGTCATTTTTTAATTTGTCAGTCTAAGAGAAGAGAGGCCAGTGCCCCAGACTAAATAACTGGGTATTGTATATTTAAAAAAATTCTTGCAGCACACTGTTTAAAAATTGCTGTCCCAGAGCATTTACTAGCAAGTTGCTTATTGCCATTTTCAGGGTGGTTATGGTGCCTTCTGCTACACTATCATAAAGCCTTGTAGAAGACACAGCCTATGGGAGTAGTGTCCTTCATCCCAGATTACTCCCCTCCTCCCTCATCTCCAACAAATAGCCTCTTCTCTACCTTTCTGCCAGTGGCTGGATGAGGAAAGCTTAGGCTAAATAAGGTTTGAATAATTAGTTAAGTCAAAAAGACTCTCAGAATTTGAACTTGATCTCTAGAAGAGAGAGGGACAGAGACAAAGACAGAGACAAAAATAAACTCAGAGAGTAACCATTATCAATTAATGGTAGAGCGTTGGTGCAGGGGTCCTACCAGCTGCCTTGGATCCAGGACAAGCCTCCAGCTCTTATCTTCCTATAATGCAATGGCATGGATCCTTATCCTAGAGCTTCATCACATCCCATGTCTCTTATTATTACATAAATTCTAATGAAAAGCCCAAAAGATTCTCTATGACTGGAAATGAAAATAACTAAACATTAGCCATTTATTATATCCCATGTTGTCTCTTGTTACATGTTGCATGCCTGACTATGTACTGAGATTATGAGCTCTTTGAAGGTATATTATGTATCTTCCCAAAGGAGCTTGCAGGGCCTTCCCACACATTGAGATCCTCAGGAAGAACATATTAAATTGTAGTGACATCCAATCCCAATATTCTCTCCAAAACCAATTTAAAAATTATTCTCAACATATTTGTTCTATGCTATTTTAAATATTGACAGCTGAATTCTTTCTTTCAGATGTGGGATGTCCTACAAGATTTCTTTTCAGACTACAGAAAGAACAGAATAATTGACCTAATCTACTATTCTCTCCTGCATTTAATTTACCTCCATTAGACACAGAAAATCAGCCAGTAACTTCCTTAAACCACTACTATGTGTTCACAGAACCAAATGTCTGCTGGCAAAACTTTCCTCCCTGAATTCTCTGCATAAATAAAAATCATACCTGGAGGTGAAAAAATACTATGGAGAGGCAGAGCGAGAAATAAGGTTGAGCCAGAAGATATCAGGCAGGTGTCCTGTCAGCTGTTTGAATTCCCCAACACTAGCCACACCCACGCTGGGAAATAGAAGCAGGGCAGTGGAGTGTTATCTCAGCCTTCATCTCCACACTGCATTCTGACAGCACACCAGGGGCTCATCATTTACAAGTATACAGAGTAACTCCACAAGGCTTAAGTTTTGCTCAAGTCTGTGATGTTCTGACATTTCAAACTATTAATCTTTAATAGAAAAGATAAATCAAAGGCAGGTTACCTTGGAAGTATTTTATTTAGCAATATTTTAAAATTACATCTCATAACTTTGATCCTCTCCTGGAAGTCTATACTTAAATCTGAAACTTTTTCAAAATTTTAAAGCTTCAACCTCAACTTTGAAAATGCTCAATAAAAATGCTAGAAAGGC
>VMDR010015274.1:0-22520 GCA_007922815.1 Macrotus californicus | reverse complement strand
GTATTTATTGAGAGTGCATAAAGTCTTCCCTAGGTGTGACCACTTTTTTGTTCTTAATATTTTCTTTGGGTGAGGAACTGCATTCTTGATTAGATGGCCAAAGATGCTTTTTAAAAACTCGGCTCTGGTGGTATTGAGCCACGTGTTTACTGTTTCATTAATTTCTGCTCTTATATTTAGTTTCTAGAATTCTGCCTAATTTGGAATATTTTGTGCCTTTTCTTGTTCTTGAGTTGAACCTACCTCATTGTTAAATACAATTCTGGTTCCGTAGCAGTTAGTAGAGTTGACCTTGGAGCGTACTGTTGAAAGGTTTGGTTTCTAGCTAGTCTGACTGACCTGAATTTCTTTATGTTGTAATTCATTAAAGCATAACCAAAATCAAAGACTTGTTGAGGGCTTGGATAGGAGAATAAAGCAGCTTCTGTCTTCAACATGCTCATTATTTAGTTGGGGTAATACTTGTTTTTAAAAATGCAAGATTGGAGCAGTTGTCTTAAGAGAGCAATGGCAGATTTACCAAGTTCAACCCCAGTGCTCCCCTAGCAACACAGGTCAGTCCTGTCGTCTCCGCTTGAACCGAAACAGCTGTGCTTTGACCTGTTTTGTTTATTCTAACAGAGATATGATTTGAAGACGGGATTCCTTAGCTAAAGATATTTGAAATGCCTATTAGACATGTAGTGGGGGGGGTGTTGCATTTGGGGTGATTTTTCTCAGTATTGTCTTCCAGTTCACTTACTCATTCTGCTATATCTACCTTACTCTGTTTATTGCATTTTAAATATTAAACTGCCTTTTTCATTTCCATGATTCGTAATTGATTGATTGTGTCCATCTGGTTTTATTTTGTTTCTTTTTATTAAATAATTTATAGTTGTTTTTTAGTGGAAGTGTAACTTTCATTTATGTCTTTAAACATTCTCAACATAATTTACTGTACCCTTTTTATGCTCTTCTGGACTGCATTCCTGTTCTGATTTTGTTGGTTTAATTGGCAGTCTTAACATTGAGTTTCCTCGTGTATGGTGGAGCTTTGCTATGCAAGGTTATGTTTTTGTTTCTTCCCTCTTTCCGCCTGATAGTCTTGTGATTGCTTCCCTTATGAGCTTCAGGACCTCAAGCTAAATTCAGGTGTATGATTTTACCTGACTGACCTGGTAATTAATGCCCATCAGGACACTGGGGATATTGCACCCTACCCCAGGGTCACCAGATGGTACTATTTTGACTTCTGGTTCAAGATTATGTTTGTGTGTGCAAATCTATACTTACACACACATATAGATGTATATTTGTATACACAAATGTATATATAGTATCTATGCATATATATATACACATCTATATGCATATATATACACACATCTATGTATATATATATCGACATACATTGAATATATGTGGTTTTCTCTTTTTGTAATCTGCTCATTTTTCCTGAGGAGCAAAGATTTGTTTTTCTTTTTGTTGTTGCTTTTATCAGGCTCACCAAATCACGAGGCAGTGTTAAAAATACCCCCACCCCAGAGGAGTGTCATAGGTTCTTCCTCCCCAGAGGGGCCCAGAGTTGATGTGGTGTTCGTGGTGGTGGCTTGTGGTTCTTCAGCTGCCGGACACCCCACCGCCTACTGTGGGGATGAGCATTTGTTGAGAATTCTGTCTCCCCTGTTGGCTACAGTCTTGGGGGAATTAAGATAAAGTACACTCTTTTCCCCCAGCCAAGAGTTGGACACATGAACAAAGCCAAACCAACTGGACTCTCTCCTGGATTGTTACATATTAATCAGAGCAGCCAGAGGATAGAGCCGGTGTTTGGACTGTTTACAATACAGGGCAACTTCAGAGGGTTCTGCAGCGAAGCCTACAGGATCTTCCTGATCCCCGTTCTTTCTGACCTGCCTCTTTGGCCTTCTGTTTGATTCTGTTAGGTCCCCTGTGTTGTTCTAGTGTTAGAAGCAGTTCTGTTGCTTACACCCAGGAAAACTTGACTGATGGAACGTGCGCCCTTGCAGATGGACGTGCATCTCTGAGCGTGTAAACTTTCCAATACAATTTTTATACCCACGCTTACACTCCAGCAGCGTGCGTTTTCCTCACATGTGCATTTGGCATCAATCAAGAAGCATTTATGAAGTAATTCAGGCTGGTGGAAGCCCAGTCTCGGCATCTTCGCTTCATCGCTTTATTTCTATTATTTTACCTCTCCTTTCTGTAAGAGCAGCTCAGTGACCTGAAGACTTGTGAATACTCCAGCCTACAGGGTGGTGCACCCTTCCTCCATCCCCATTCCTGAATTCCCAGATCAGCTGAATGTCACTGACCTGACAGTTGCTTGCCTAGTTACTTATGTGTCTCAAGTCCAGGATATAAAGGACAATGAGACATTGCTCTGATGGTATGTCAGGCTTGTTTCAGTGCTTGATACACATACACTAGCCTTCTGCCTTCGAGTGCCTATGACGTCATTATATTTATGCTGTTTGATACAGTAAGTCAGCAGATCCCACAGTCACACAGGAAATTTATATCGTAACCTAGCACCCAGCACCAGAGACAGTGAAGAAACCAGCTGCCCCAAAAGGAATTTGACTCCACTTCCACCTGCTTCCAGAAACGTGTAGCGTATAACTTTTCTCCCAGCATCTCTCACTTCTTCCCTCAGGGCACAAAACCCTGCCCATGGTCTATGCCACTCTTGTCTTCCCGCCTCTCCCTGGCAGTGGGAATCTTTGCTGCCCTGCCACTGGCTGATACTTGCAGAGGAGACCATCATCTACCTTGGATTAGCCAATGGGTGACAACCAATGGCCATTTTTTTCTATAGCTGGTCCTGTAGCAGAACCACTGGTTTCTATTGCTCAGTTCTATTGCCCACCATCAGTAAGAACCGTGACTTCAATGCCAGTGTCTTATGAAAAGGAAAAGAGCTATTTATTCAAAAGTTATAGAGCTTTAGAACAATGGCGGAATTCTGCCATTAAATCCCACACTTCTTAGAAACAAAAAATACCCACAAATACACAGTCCTGCCCCCCCCTCTCTTGCCAAAGCAGGCCATCAGAGGTACCCTCTTTTAGGAGAAGAAACAGAAGTCTGTAGCTTAGCTAGGCAGACTCCCATCTGTATTCCAGCTTCTTCCAGTCTGTTCTTGGCTACCTAGGCTTCTACTCTTAATCCCAAACCTCATCCTCATGGTGGGCTGGTGGGGCATCCTCCTGCATCCTTTCAAACCATGTGGCCAAGACCCCCTTCCCTGCTCCCAAGCCTCTTGGTTCAGAGAGAGAGGGAGAGCACGCGCAAGCCCTTCATGGCTCTCCTACTCATTCCCATATGGTCCACAGCTCCTGCATGGCTAAGAAAGAAACTGGCTGCCCAGCGCCTGAGTTTAAATCCCAGTGTGGATTTTCCTTTGTAATCTCTTTTCCATCTCCTTCCACTGGGTTACACCTACCAGTGCTCTGGTTTCTTCTACCTTCCTCACCTGCCTTTGTTAGTCCAGGCAAGAGTAGCCCTGTGATGCAGAGCTAACCGCCTTCCTGCTCTAGCACAGGTGCAGCAAGCTCCTCTGGCTACATTGCATCATCTCCCTGGCTCTGAGCAAACAGTTATTTAACATTACTAAAACACCTGCCAAGTTCTTCAGACACGCAAAGTAACTTTCAATGGCCCTGCTCTGCTTCTCCCACCCCCCAAACGATAGCTGTGAGGGTTTTCTCCATTTATGGGGACCTCTAGCACACCCCATTACAATTCTAGTTCTTAAACTGTCAGAAACTTTCTTGGGAGTTGCATATTAGAGAGACCAAGGACCTGTACATTCTCAACCAATGGAACCTGGATCTGTGGTCACCACTCTGGCCCTATTGCGCAGCCCCTAGGAATTCCTTGTTTGTAGCATACAGAGCATACATAGAGTACTTGGGTTGAGTCTTCAAATCCATTAACTGACTTTTAGCAGGTGAAACAGGTGAAGGGGATTAAGAGGTACAGACTTCCAGTTACTGAATAAACTAGTCGTGGGACATGGGGGTGAGCAGATCACATGTTTCCAGTCCAAGGGACTTGGTGAAAGCAAAGGCTTCAATAGACAGCTACTGACTGGTCGGGGGATAGCCAGGTCCTGGGAGTAGCAGGAGCCTGGCCTATTAAAAGGCGACCAGTGATGGCAGGGACCTCATCAACAAGCCCCACCAAGGATGCCGTTCCCTCCCCAAGGGCAAAGTGGAGCTCGTGTGCAGGTGTACCCACAATCAACCCTGGGAAATGGAATTCTCAAAGGCTTCGTGGATACTGTGGTTGTGTTTAAAAAGTTCTTGCCTGCTAGAAATAGATAATGATGTAATTAATTACCACTAAAGTGATATTATGGATCTGCTTTAAAATAATTCAGCCAAAAATTAAGAAGTGAATGTTAGGGAGGGGGCGATATGGAACAAGAATGGCAGAAAGTTAATCGTTGTCGAAGCTGACTGATGGGCACTGTATTTGTGAGGGCTACCACGACAGAATACTGGGTGGCGTAAACACATTTATTTACTCACAGTTCTAGATCCTAGAAGCCCAAAATCAAGGTTTTCTTTTGTTTACTTCTGAAAGGGAAACCCACTTTCAGCAATATAGCAGATAAGATACACTCAAAACAGCTTCCCACCACAAAACACTTAAGTTAAAACCCGAGAAAACAAGAAAAATCCACAAAAGACAAAACCAAAGTTGAGGCCACAGCTACCCTGAAGAGTCTAGTCTGCTCTTCCAGAAAACTAGAGACTAGATTTCCAAGGCCATGTACAGGGACCAGAGATAATGTCTTTGGCCCATACAAGGTGGGAGAGTGGAATGGAGACCCTACAAACAGCCAAAAGGTTGCAGTTTCAGTGAAAGGGTGATTTAGGAAAAACAAACTGTAGCTACCAGCAATTCACCGTCTGTCTTGGGCCGCTGCGCAGGGTTAAGGGGTAGGAAAGTCTCCTCTAAAATTTCAAATCATTGGTCTAACCTCACACAGGTTCTAGGTTTGAATTTGCACTACCACATGATCAGAAAAACTCCAGACTGGAAACTAATTTTCTAGTGCTTCCTGGTGGGTCGCAGCCTGGGGTGCCTAGCAGAAGCAAACGCAAATTCCACTTGGAGGAGTCACTCTCCCCCAGGCCCCTGAGAAGTCCTTGAACGTAAGCCAAATACTGGTACACGACAAAAAGTTGCCAAACAAGCAAGCCACCATGCGTGAGTCAGCAGAAATAGCAAACAGCAGGTCCGGAACCCCAAGAACTCCAGGCAGTATGTTTACTCTCCTGGTTGGACCTGGAGGAGGTGAAACCCAGGAGACAGTGACGGCAGATGCAGCAAACTGACCTGTGGCTGATACTCAGCTTCCGACTCCTTCACTGGAGGAGGTGTGGGCTGCATTGAATGGACTTCAGTGTGCGGGACCAATCTGTTGACCGCTTCATGGCTATGATCCATTGGGTCCCATCTCTCTTCCACAATGTCTTTCCCAAGTCCCTTGGACTGAAAGGGCCACTTGCTACCTCCTCTGTGTCTCCGCCCAAGGTTCCCATATAGATGTAAACCTCAGCAGCTGGGACCTTTATCTCAGTTTTCAGGTATTCCCTCTATTAGTCCACAGCCCTCGTTTTTTTGTTTTTGTTGTTTTTTAGATTTTATTTATTCATTTTTAGAGAGGGGGAAAGGAGGGAAAAAGAGAGGGAGAGAAACATCGATGTTTGAGAGATACATTGATCTGCTGCCTCTCACATGACACCAACTGGGGACCTGGCCTGCAACCCAGGCATGTGCCCTGACTGGGAATTGAACTGGCGGCCCTTCGGTTCGCAGGCTGGCACAAGCCCATAAGCCCTCTGAGTGCACACAAAATAGCTACTCTGTGACATTAGCCCTGATCTGGAGATAGTGCACACACGGAATATTTATCGAATGGGTGTATATTTAATAAAGGAAAGAGGAAATTTGTGTTTAGTAAGCATTTCATTCCTCTCAGCCACCCAGCAGGGCAGGTCCTGTCACTCCCACTGGGCTGAGAAGAGACTGCTGGTCACTCAGGAGAGAAGGAATGATGTCCTCAACACCAGCGTGGCAGGAGTGATGGGGCCAGGGGGAGGTACAGATCTGAGATCTGAGCAGGAGGATCTGCAGGGTCGAGGTGGGCACATGAGGTGAGGGAAAGGAACTCCTAGGTCTCTGGCTTGGGCTCTGGGAGGATGCCATTGCCGTGAGCTGACCAGAGGAATACAGTGGTTTCCCCTCTGGGGCCTGTCTGGTTTTAAGTGTCCGGGTGTCTGAGCTAGATATATTTGTCCAGAACAGAGCAGGGTGTCGGGGTGGAGAATTCAGAGTCATCAGTATGTCGATCTGCCTGTCTCTTTCCCTGCCACGCACACGTTCACACACATGAGCCAGGAAACTTTGTTACACAGAAATTCCAATAGTTGGCCGTTTAGTAGAGTCATTGGCCTCTTTTTAAAAGGCTAAAATGCCAGGACAAGGCTTCCGTTGTGGGTGATGTGGAATTCTGGAGCCAACAGGACAATGTAAATTCTATAGGTAAAAGGCTAGGGATACGTTCCCACTCGCCACCTGCAGAAATTCTGACTCTGGGAAACCAGCAGTAAAGAAATAGGTTTAATGTTCAAAATCATGTGCCTACACCCTCTTTTTCTGGGAAATGCCGCAGTAGGAAGATTTCAATCCCATCAATCATTTACATGTCAGTGTGGATTAATTTCCACGTGCAGGAGTTGGAGAGGGGGTTCTGAATGGCAGGGAAGGCAGGCAGGTCATTTTGGAGCCCAGGATATTAGGGCCCTGTACTAACCTCCAGAATAAGGGGGCGCAAGACAGCCTGGGGGACAAGAGCTGGGGAGCAGGGGTGGGAACAGATAAAGGATGTAAAAGAAGGTGAAAGATGGTGCCAAAGAGAGAAACTAAAACAGCCCTTAGCCTAGTGTGGCCCTGGACCAGGAAAGAGGCCAATCTCTGGTCTTCCTCTCCCCGCTGGCCCAGACTGATAGTATGTACCCTGAAGTTCAGCAGTGCCCAAGTGTGGGGGGCTAGCCTGGAACTCTCCATGCCTTGTAGAACATGCCCAATGGGTAAGTGGTATTCAGGTTCCAGGAATCAACTTATAAGCGACCTTCAGCAACACAGCTTCTTGTGTCAATGAGTGTCTGACTCCACTGACTTTCAGGAAGGCTCTTCTGAAACAGAAGGGCCAAGGTTCGGGATGTGAGTATGATGAAGGTATTCCAGGCTTGGTGCTGGGAGGAATGGAGGCCATGGGGATGGTGGAGGGAGAAGAGCCCAGGCTCCAGGTATGTTTTAAGGGCTCTGCCAGAAGTGCAGGAATGGAGCACCCCTCTTCCCCTGGGAAAATCTTCAAGGACGCACTTACCAATTGCAAGGAGAAGCCCACTGGGCAGGGTGAACTCCAGGGTCCACAGGCACCGTCTTCCTCTCCAAAGGCATTTCACGGGGTCACGAGAGTGTCTGGAGCTGGATGCAGCAATTTTACTGGCACGTGGACAAAGTTTGAGTGGTGGTGCCTTCAGCTCAGGAGAAGTCTCCAAAATGTTTGCACCTCTTGCAATTATTTTTAAATTTGGGAGACATTAGGAAACAAGGAAGCTGGTGGCTGGTGATGTGAAAAATGTAGAAGCAGCAACCCCTCTGCTGTGGTCCTTGTCGTGTGTCCTGTGATGGAGTAGGTCAAGTATGGGCATGACTCAACACTGCAGCTTCTGTTGCTGAGTCCTCAGTTTCCCTGTGGGGCACTATTTGGGGTGCAGGGACCACTTGTGATTTTACATAGTCCAGAGACATGCATGGGATACCCTGAGTTTGACGGAGGCTTTGATGGTGCTGTGCTGGGCTCCAGAGCCTCAGCAGTGAGGACGTGGTTGCCCCTTACGAGGCTTCACGTCAACAGCATTAAATGCGTTGGAATCCTGGCTCCACCTGTGTGAACGTATCTGTCTGAGCCTCAGTCTCCTCATCTGGAATGTGGGTAATAGTCCCAAACTGGCAGAGTGTGGTGTGGGTTACAGATACGTGTGTAGCATGTAGTCTAGTGCTAGCTGGCTGTTTGGTCATAAGACATCATTTTTGTGTTACCTGCTGGTGGCACGTATTTAGGGCTGAGACCCAGGAGGCTCCCATGGACCCCTCATGATACCCTGCCAGAGAGAACCCTGAGGGGAGCACAAGGCCATGGTGCTGCTCAGGCTCCAACCGCTGTCTCTGCTGGTACTGGTCGTACCTGGGGCCAGCAGGCCCTGGGAAAGAGCAGGGGGCTCCCTGAATAACACCCTCAGGTCAGTCTCACCCTTATATCACCCAAACAAGTCTCCTTAATCCAAAGCTCCCTCTTTGTCAAGTTGGATTGCTCTGTGCTGATAAGAGTATCTGGTGCTGAGACTGATGGGAGCCCGCACACAGAGCTCCCTCCCCCTCCAGCTGCACCCCTGCCCAGGTCCTGGGCAGCCTTCCATGAACCATGTGGCCTGCCCTCCAGGCCACTTTTGTCCCTGCCCCAGGGCACTGGGCAGCTTGAACAAGAGTAGGGATTTATCTAGAACTTTCTGGTACCATCACTCTGCCTATAGCACTTAGCACACTGCTTTGTGATTTTGATTTATGTGCCCTTTGTCTTACTCTGTCTGGGCTGCTATAACAAAACACCTGCAACCTGATGGCTTAAACAACAGAAATTGATTTCCCACCGTTCTGGAGGCTTGGAAGTCTGAGATCAGGGAGCTGCATGATCGGTTCCTGGGTCAGGCCCTCCTCCTGGCTTGCAGATGGTCTCCTTCTCACTGTGTCCTCACATGGCCCTTCCTCAGTATGTGCACATAGGAGAGTGATCTTTCTCTCTTCCTCTTCTTCTAAGGGCATTAACCCCATTGTGAGGGCCCACCCTCAGGACCTCATCTAAACCTAATCACCCCAAAGAGCCCATCTCCTAATACATCTATCACATTGGGGGTTAGGATGTCAACGTGTGGATTGGGCGGGTGGACACAATTCAGTCCTTTCCACCCTTCTTGCTGGGACAGAGCTTAACCCCAACACTTAGCTCAGAGCCAGGCACTCACTAGGCATGTATAACCTTTCAGATCTGTCTCCTGTCCTCCAGAACATCCTGCGCTCTCCCCCTTTCCCTCTGTTTCTGCCTATGTGGTTATGAAGCAATCAGGTTAAGAAGAAAAACAAAACAAAAAACAAAGCATGATATCTGGGCATGCAGATGGCTTCCAAAGCAGAAAGGGGCTATATGCACTCAAAGTGAAAGTTTCGAGGTGTCTTGTTAAGCAAAGAGGTGATTAAAATCAATTTCTAATGACCGCAACTGTAAGCCACAGGAAAGCCAGACAACCCCTAAGGAGCAGGCAGTATTGGGAGAAGCCCAAAACGTCATACAAGTTCCCCTAGACTGGCAGAAAATAGGTTTCAACAGGTGTAGGGCAGAGATGTGCATGGGACATCTCACTATGCCAAAATCCAGGCAGGTGTGAAAGACTAATGGAATGACCTCAGAGAACACATGAGCCGATCTGCAGGGACTTTCATCCACCCAAGGTCGAGCAGCTTTAGCACCAGAACAGCTAGTGGACTGAAACAGTCAATGACACAAGAACAAGATGAAACAATGACCCCTTGCGTTTGTCACCAATAGATGTTGCCAGGGCACAAAATGTTCACTTGGCAATTGGTAAATAAAGGGATAGAAGCAAGCACTTATCATACCCTTTTCTTTATAAGGGAACATTTATTTGTAGAATTCCAGCAAGTAGAAGCAAAAGGAATGATAGAACTTAAAAATTTACCATCTTGTGCCCTGGCTGGTGTGGCTCAGTTGGTTGGAGCATTGTCCCATAAACCGAACGGTGTAGGTTTGGTTCCGGATCAGGCCACAGCATATTTTGCCCTGTGTAAGGTGCACCCACACTTTTGGCCCAAACTTTCAGGAAAAAAAATCTTTCATTTTAATTTTTAATTCAATTTTTATTTATTTATATTGAGAAATAAAACCAATGATCATATTCCAGGGTATCATTTTGCCTACAGACATCATTATTGCTTTCTAGAGTTACATTTTTAATGCATAAGCATAAATAAGAGAATTGAAAACATTTATATAGATACGGAATTAGTACCACCCATGTATAATGTGCATCCTTATTTTTCTTTAAAAAATCTGGGCAAAAAAGTGCACATTGTACATGGCAAAATATGGTACCTAGGTTGCGGGTTCGGTCTGGTTGAGGTGCAAATGAGAGGCAACCAATCAGTGTTTCTCTCTCACATTGATGTTTCTTTCCCTCTCTCTATCTCCCTTCCTTTCCCTCTCTTTAAAATCAATGAGCATGTTCTTGGGTGAGGATTAGAAAACATTACCATCTTGCAAGCATTAATAAAACAATAAACTCAGGCAATGGTCATCATGACATTCTAGAATCACAAGTGAAAGTTGACAGGGGGCTTTCTAATGGAGGAGTCAGGTGAGCACCACCTGAGCCTGCAGGGCCGTCTTGGCATCACCAGAAGTATGCAGGAGCTGTGATATGCCCCAGGTGGGCAGCCATAGCAAATTCACAGTACCTCCTCTCCATTCTTCTTCCATAAAAAGCTTAACTTGACTTCACACGTACAGGAAACACAGGGACCAGAAGAGCACCGTGGGCCATAGATGACGTCTTAGGAAGCAAAAAGCCAAACCCAGGGCATAGAACATTCTAGAAGACAATTGATCTACTCTAAGAAATCAATGATCTTAAAATAAAAGGAGAGGTAAGATTGCTACAGACTAAAAGAGATCTGAGGCGACATACAACCAAATGAGATGTGTGGGCCTTCTCAAACCTGATGCAGATAATACCAACTGTAATGACAACCTTTAGGTAATCGGGGAAATGACTACAGACAGGTTCTAGATGATAATAAATAAATTATTGTCACCCCTGGCTGGTGTGACTCAGTGGGTTGAGTGCCAGCCTATGAACCAAAGGGTCGCTGGTTTGATTCCCGGTCAGAGCACATGCCTGGGTTGCGGGCTGGGTACCCGGTGAGGAGTGTGTGAGGGGTAACCACACATTGATGTTTCTCTCCCTCTCTTCCTCCCTCCCTTCCCCTCTGTTTCAAAATAGGTGAATAAAATCTTAAAAATAAATAAATTATTGTTAACTTTATTGGATGTTCAATGGTATGTGTTTTTCTTCCTTTTAAAAATATTCTTAGCAGTAAGAGAGGCATGCTAAAGTAGTTACAAGACCATGACCTAGGATCTTGGACTGCTTTAAAACAACACAGTTCAAATAGAAGGGGACCTAGGTAAGACAGCACTGGCAAAATGGCAACAATTGCTGTCGCTGAGTGATGAGTACCATATGGGCTAATTATACCATTTTGCCCAATTTTGTATATGTTCGAAATTTCCTGTGACAAAAAGCTAAAAGCGACAGCAGAAAAAGTGTTCTGGGTTCTGGTTTCGATTCTGTCACTACCAGTTTTCAAACTTGAGCAAATCAATTTCCCTCCTGGGCTTCAGTTTCCTTATCAGCAGATCAGCTCATTGAAATGAGGAGCTTCCAGGGCCTAAAGGCTGTGTGAGGTTCTTTATCCTCTCTTCAACCTGGAAGCCATTTCTACTGGACTTTCCACTTGCATCCTTGAGGGGGTTCACCCTGAGTACAGGCTGTGTGGGAAGAGAGGGGGTCCCAGAGGAAAGTGGAATGTGGAACCAGCCCATGGTTACACATGATAATCAGACTTTGTTTGTGTTCCTTTTCATCTCATTGAGGAAAAGCAAAAAGACAAATGGAATCATCTGATATAATTTCCTTTCCTGTTCCTCGCCCCCGGCCCCCAGTGTTTGCTGTCAGTTCATTTCTGTGCAGGAAGCTCTGTGCTGAGGGTCTGGTCAGAAGTGCCTGTTCACCAGCTGGCATGGTGCAGAGGGAATAACTTTGGGGTGATGTGGCTGGTTCAGCTCAAAAGACTATTACCCAACATTTTACTTTTTGTAACAAAAGTCCAGATGTGTAGGAAAATGTTTGCAATGAGCAGGAGCAGCTTCTGAGCAGGGCGAGCAAAGGAAAGTTCTTAATGAGTAGCTCTAAGTTTTGGAGAAACACCAGTCTGGCTCCTGAATCCCTGTAGTCTCTTTCAGCTGGTATATGTTCAGGGTAATTTTACATTGAGCCAAATGTCAATGGGACGATATCTATGCAAAAAAAATGCACCCTATAGGGAAATCACTGGATTGCACTAGAACTCTTTGATGCTAGAATTCACATCCCACAGCTTTGAATACAACCTAGATGCCAAAGACCCTCAAGTTTGCATCTCTACCCTCCTCTCTCCCTTGAAGCGCAGACCCCTATGGCCAATTTCCTCCTCAAGGTCTCTACTTGGAGGTTTGGCAGGACCCTCAAACCTAACATATCCATCCCCATGTGAACTCAGGATGTCCCTTCCTGCCACCATCCAGCATTCTACTTGCAGTCTTCCCTTGCAGCCTAAAAGATAACTCCATGCTTCCAGTCACTCAGGCCACATCTTGGAGTGACCTTTGACTCTCCTTTTACTCCCATGTCCTGCATCCAATTCATCAGCAAATCCTGTTAGATGCTTCCTTCAAAATATTTCTGTTTTCCCTGCCTCCTCCTTTGGCAGAGTATGAATTGGGGTCGCTGATTAGAACTGGATCGTCACCTTACCTCCAAAACGTCACACAGCCTTGTCACCAGTTCTGCCTTGAGAAAAACAGGACTCTATGACTTTTGTTTATGCTTCTTCCAGGCACCACAAGAAGCCCAGAGCTCCCTGGAGATCCCTCAGCTGGAAACACTTGTCCCCATATGGCTGTGCATCTGCCTCTCTAATTCCGCCAACCCCCTGAGCCTTTCCACCCACCCAGCCTTCTGGAACACTCAGTCAGTTGTCAGCTAAGTGCTCTGTGTCCTCCACCTGTTCTCTAGGTATTCCCTTCATCATCTTTCTCTAGCCTAGCACTGCCCAAAACACATGCCATGTGAGCCCCGGATATAATTCTGAAGTTTCTAGTAGTCACATTAAAATAAGTAGAAAGAAGCAGGTAAAATTAATTTTAATGAAATATTTTATCGAGCACAAATAAATCTGACATGCAAAAGCATGTTTATGCAACCCGACACATTTCGACATGAAAAGTAAAATATATTCATGGGGTATTTTACATCTTTTTTATACTACCTTTGAAACCTGGAGCGTATATTACCCTTAGAGCATATCCCAATTTAGGTTTTCAGTGGTTATTGTGAATTGTGATCCTACCAAAACAACACAGTTGTGTGTAACAGAAAAATGTTTTATACTCCTTCAGTTTTTTGATTCACTGGAATTAAATTCAGTGAAAAATTCTGTTCCTCAGCCGCACCATCTGTGTTTCAAGTGCTCAGTAGCCATGCGTGGCTGGCGGCTGCCATATCGGACTGTGCAGGGCCACATGAAACCTCACCTTGCCTGCTGCTCTCACCAGTGGCATTCTCAGCATGTGTGTGTTTGTGTATCTAGGTGCCTGCGTGCCTTCCTCACCATCCATTGCTCCTTTCCTGGAACATCCTTTCTCCCATGACTGTGTCTCCCATCCTTGTGGCTATAGTCATCTACCAAAGCCTGGGTACATGACTTTATTCCCTGAAGATTTCACTTCCTGGCTCCCTGTTACTTCCTCTGACTCTCCTGTCATGATCCTTGGTAACATCAATATCATTGTAAATAATATTTTCAACATACTGGTCTCTCAGTTCTTCACCAACAGTGTTGTTTTCTCAGCCCATCATTCCCGTGGCCTTGCCCGACCTGTCCCGTCCAATGTCAACACTGTCTCATGCATCCCAGTGTCCTATCACTCGCTCTGCTGCCTCCTTGTTAACAAGACCACACGTCACAAAATACTCCCGATGGAAGAGAAAGAAGACCGCCTCAGGTAGAGCAGTAGTTTACAACCTTCTTCATCTCGTCGCACAGGTAAAGTAATTACTACAATTCTGTGGCATACCAAAAAGTATATTTTTTGCCAATTTGACAAAAAATAGGTATAATTTTGATTGATTTACAAAAAATAATATTGATTACCTACTCTTTTTGCTCCAAAGTGACTTTTTAAAAAATCAGGTGCCTAGCCCTGGTGGGGTAGCTCAACCAGTTAGAGAATCCTGGGGCTACACCAAGGTTGCAGGTTCCGTCCCCCCTGAGGACACATACAAGAATCAACCAATTAATGCATAAATGAGTGGAACAACAAATTGATGGTTTTTTTTCTCTCTCTCCTCCCTTCCCTCTCTCTCTCACTAAAATCAATAAATTAAAAATTGAGGAAATAATCAGGTGCCTATATTTGTATATAGGGAATTCTGGTACCCAGGATTAACCAGATGCAACCTTATTATGCGTCTGTGACCAATAAATAAGACGCAACTCTATGACCTATATGTTCATGGTTCAAGGTAGGGGGCACTCACAACCGCTGGCTAACGTGATGGCTGTTGTCATTATGTTCTTTGACAAGCTAAGGGGAAAGAGGTCAGTGCTCCTGACTAACTAGTCAGGTATTGCATGCTTTTAAAATTCTTGCAAAAAAAAAAAAAAAAAATTCTTGCAGCACGCCGGTTGAAAATCGCTGAGTATTGATCCTATTCTTCTGCCATCACAAAGTCTACACATGAGCGCCACCTAGAGGAGCCATCATGTACTGGGGGAGCGTTGGAAGGGAGGCAGGCAGGAGAGTGTGCTTTTGAGTTTGCTAGCTCCGTGCCATTACCATCTCACTTTTCCTGCCTTTACGGTATGAATAATAATTGCTATTCCAGCAGTTGCAATAAAGTTTAATGCATAATACATGTAAGGCATTGCTAATGTGCACAGCATCGAGTTAAATTCTCAATAAAAATGAACAGCAGCAATTAGAAGACTGTTCAGCATGCCTACTCTCAAGCTATGAACCTAAACAGGAAACCTGTGCTGAGCAAATCCTTTTATTAAGTATCTTTGATTTCTGGCTTCAGATGCAACATACATATTCTACTCTAAAAAGTGAAGAATTCTAATTACACGATCGGTAGTCATGCTTTGAATCTACTTCAAGAAATTCCTTGTGTGTTTGTAACACATTATCATAAAAAACATGTTTCATCATGAACCTTTAAGTGTAGGACTTTCAATGCTGGTAGAATTACTGGAAGACAATTTAACTGCAACGGTTTCTCCCGGAAAAGAACCTTTAAACACTGTGTGCATGTGCTGCCATCTAGTGGTAATTTGGGGAACATGTCTCTAATGTATCCTGGAGCTGTTGGCTGACCTAGTGAGTTTTACCTTTCTGAACAGGGTTTCTAGTTTGGTTGCTGGGCAACTGGCCTTGTATTCCCTTCTGAGCCCTCCTGGACAATCCTAACTCCCCACCCGGTGCGTGAGTGGGTGTCATAATGGGACACGGGTGACATCACTGCCCTTCCCTTTGTTACTTGGTTCTGGGAATTGCCTGTCAACCTGCCCCAGCCCAACTTCCAGGCTTCAAGAGACTCGTCCAGTGACTGCCCTTCCCTCTTTCCAGTTCCTGCTTCCTCTATCCCTGCCCCTGACCTATAGGTCCAGAGTGAAGTCAATTACACATCCCAAGTTTGCCGCAGAAAGAAATGATGTTCAAACAGTAACACTGCCAAAGTTGAGAGCCCAGGTGTGCAGAAGCAGTAAATGCAGAGACGGAGGCCCCAGGTGAGTGGAAAGTCAAGGAATGAAAGGTGAGGCACTGCAGCCTGGGTGTCTGGACCCGGGGAGTTAGGGCGACAGCGACCTGGATGACAGGAAACCAGGGGCTCAGCCGCTTAACTTGGGGACCATGGGAGGAGCTGTGACTGAGGGATGTTCTTGGGTCTTTTTTTGGTGGCCGGGCTAGGATCAGCCTGAGGAAGACACATTGGGGCAGGCAGGAAGGGATCTGTCTATGGAAGATGCTGGAAGGGACCCATGGGGAGGTGGCTCTCCCAGCCAGGCGCTGTGTGCCAGAGGCCTGAGACTTGCAGGAGCGCCCATAGTGGGTCAGCACTGGGTGGTGGCCACCTTCTTTTAGTATCTTTTTTTTTTTTTACCATGTTCTTTCTTCTATGTATCAAAACTCATACCAAACAATGAGTTCTGGGTTGCAAAAGAGGATTTATTTTCCACACCTGTATATAGTCTTTGCCCAAAAATTAAGCAGAAACAAACACAAGTGCTATTAGTATCTACTTTTTAATTAAATTTATTTATTTGCATGGATTGAACAAATAACCTCTAAGAGGTTTTATTTCCGGAAATGCAACTTCCTACCCTAACCTGTCCTCACTGTCTGCCCCTCAAAATACCATTTTCTCCCCTTTGAGCTGAGCTGCAAACATCTTCTCCCATAATCCCTCCCTCTCCCCATGTCCCCACATGCCAGCTCCAGGTGAAGGCATCCTGCTGTCCCCCTTCTGCTCTGTGAGCCGTTAGATCTCACCCTTGCTGCGTTGCAATTTGTCACAATGATTTGAGTTTTTGCTCTAAGGCCGTGACTTTCTGGTGCGTGTTAGTAAAGCCTTGCTTTCCTTTTCTTTTCCATGCTTCTTTTTGTAATGTTTTTGGGCTTCTCTCTAGCTTTTTCTTATTTGTTTTTGAATGTGGTAAGTTGTTCCCAAACGTGTTTTTAGCAGGAAGTTTCTCTGGAGAGGATGGAGCACTGCAGCCCCGGTTCCCGTAAATGGTCGCTGGAGCCAAGGTTCCTGTGTTTGGTTGTCTTCCTCCATCTTAAGAACGAAATGCACTCACCAACATGGAAGACCGTATAAATTGCATATGTGAAGCAGAAAGAGAACCCATCTCAGACCCCTTCCCCCTGCAGCTACTCCTCACTCCACAGACACCCCTGTGACGATGTCCCCAGTCACAACCTGGAAAACGTCTGTCTGGAATTTGATGGTTCTCCCTCAGTTGCCTTTCTTCGTAGTTTAATTACAACTCTTTGTATTTGCCAAGATGCACTGAAGAGTTTTGCATGTCTTTACACTGTATTGTTTTTCAGGACCCCCACTGTCGCTCTGTAACCTTGCTTGTGCTTTCTTGCATATGGGAGCGAGAGTGGAGATTTGCACATCTTTACTGCTGTGAAGTATTCCACCGTGATGACTCTGCCACGGTCCCTTTATTCCCTCTTCTGTCGAGGTGCAGCTGGATTGTTGTAGTTCTGCTTTCTTGAACAAGACTCACTGGTCTTCCAGGACATGTGCAAAGTTTTATCTCGCAGTGGAATGGTGGGGCCGAAGTTGCACGTCTCCCTCACTGCACAAGGCCAGACTCTTTTCCGGAGTGGCCATACGGATCTCAGTGCAGGGAGTCCGCTCTGTCCTGCTTCTCTGCAAACACATTGCATTTTGCATTAACATTAATCCTTCTCTTTTTACCCAGCCAACAGTGACAGGTGATGTAAGGCTATTCACAAGATTAAGTCTCCCGTCCCTCCTTCAAGATGTTTTTCGTTATAGCAATTTTCACCATCCACTGTCCCATTTTTCCTCACTGCTGGTTTTCTCTCCCTCTTACAATGTAAGTTCCAGGAGGCAGGGATTTCATCTCCCTTTTCGAAGCTGTTCCTTGTTGTCTAGAACCATGTAAGACACATATGTACTCAATACATACTTGTTAAAGCCTTGAATGAATAAAACACATGAAATAAATCAAAATTAAGGTAAAAACACTGAAATACACACAACCTTAAGATGACACAAATGCTTGTGAAGAGGGCCAGCATCACAAAGGAACCTGCAGGCTCTGGCTGGTGTGGCTCCGTTGGTTGGAGCATCGTCCCGAAAACTGAAAGGTCACCAGTTCAATTCCCCGTCGGGTCACACACCTGGGTTGCAGGTTCAGTCCCTGGTTGGGGCGCATATGAGAGGCAACTGATCAATGTGTCTCTCTCACATCCATGTCTCCCTCCCCCTCTCTCTCCCTCCCTGCCCCTCTCTCTAAAATCAATACGCCTGTCCTTGTGTGAGGATTAAGGAGAACACAGGAACCTGCAGGATTGCCTGGAGGGTGTTCTGTTTCCCTCTCCTGCATGGGTGAGGTTCTCTGTTGGCAGACTCTTCTATCCATAGACCTAGTTTTGGTCATTTCTTTTTCTTTATCCCTCTTTACCCAATTTCCACTCCTTATTCCATGCACAGGCAAGTTTCCTGAGACAACAAGAGATAGTGAACAGCTACAGTTGAATCCCATCTGCTCTCAGAACTTCCCAGTCTGTCCCAGACATTCATGTGGTGGTTTCCAACTTTCCCATTGTCATTTGACCCTGCACTTCTGGACATGGTCCCCAGCTCCACCATCCTGTTCTTCCTGGCCCCTCTTTGCCTTGGGCCTCCCTGACACCATGTCCCCACAGCTCCATCTTAGCACGTTAGTTCCCCTACACACACACACACACACACACAAGATTCCACGCTCCCCTCCCACCACCCCAATGTCTTTGTTTAGGATCCTAGAAGCAGAGTTGGGTACAAGGCTGAGGAGCACACCACTCACTGAGGCCACACCTGGGAGAAACTAAGGGAATGAGCCTGGGTTTTGCCCACTTCGGGATGTGGTGAAATCTAGTCTCCACTTGATCCTGAGGTGCACTGTAGAGTCTGTCCTGTCTCCAGGAAAGGGGCCCAGCTTTTGTCTGCCTCGCCCCAGGCCAGCCTTAATGGGGGGGGGGGATGTTTAGACCTGATATTCACTCAGCACCACAAAACAGTTGTCTCAGGGGTGGGGAAAGGAAGGTCCTGGAGGCAATAACTATGGGAATGCTCCCAGGGGGGGCCTCGTGTGCCACCAGGATGATAACCACATGGCTGCAGCAGGCTCTGACCTTAAATTCCAGCCCAGAAGCCCAAGGAAATGACCCTCCCAGTGGTACCAGCATTAGGAGGACCCTTATGTGGGGCCCCGGTCCTGAGGCCTTGTGAAAGTCTTGGGGTGGGGCATGTGTGATTTCAAAGTTCTGCTTAATAGCAGAACTCCTGTTCCCTGTCCCCTCCTGACACATTAATGATCACGGGCAGCGTGCCAGACAAAGCCCTATGGAGCTTTTGAGGAGGAAGTTGTTGGGGCCTAAGGCCCCACCTCAGTGTGCAGGCACACAGGTCCTCAGAGGTAAACGGGGGTCGCAGGGACGTGAACGTGTGCTGGTATCAGCTATGTTGTGCATGCGGACGTCCAGTCACTCATGGGAACGGATGCACCTGGCGCACACAGGTGCACAGCCCCTGCTGCCTGAGAGAGTGGTGCAGGGGGTGTCTCAGTCCAGAATGAGGGGCCTCGGGCCGGAACTGAGGCAGGAAGTTGCCACCATCCTGGGTGCTTCAGACAGAGTAAAGTGAGGCTTTCCCCCTCACAGCGGTGCCCCTCAGGCCCAGGGACTGCTCTGGAGGGAGCGCCAAGAAAAGGCAGCCTTCAGACGTCATCTGCACCATCGGCCCTCCTGGCTCTCTGGCCAAGGACTTGGGACTGGAACTGTCCATCAGCTCCCTCGGTCTCCAGTGTGCCTGCCTTCAAGCTAGAGCTTCAGGGTTCATGCCTGTCCTCGAGCCTGCTGGCCCAGACTGCAGACTTTGGACTCACCAGCTTCCATGTCATGGGAGCCAACTTTTTTTATACTAAATCTCTTTCTATATATGTACATTCCTATTCTGTTTTTCTGGTGAATCCAACTAGTACAATATCCCCTGTCAAGCTACAGGTTCTACACCATACGTTTTAAAACTCCTGCTGGCTTCTTTACAGAAATGGACAAGCTGATCGTAAAATTCATGCAGAAATGCAAGAGTCCTAGAATAGGTCTCTTGGGAACAAACAATCTTGGGAAAGAAGAACAGAGTCTTCATCTCAAAATAAATCCTCAAACTTCAGTAATCAACACACTCTGGGACTTGCAGTGAAGACAGACGTATAGCTCAGTGGGGTAAAATTCAGAGTACAGAGATAAACCCTTATATTCATGGCGAGTTGCTTTTCAAGAGAGATGCCAAACAATCCCATAGGGAAAGGATAGCCTTTTCAATCAATGGAGCTGGAGCAGCTGGACAGCCACAGGTAAAAGAACAAAGGTGGACCCCCATCTCACACCTTCTATAAGAATTGATTCAAAATGGATCGAAGACTTCAATGTAAGAGCTAAACTATAAAACTTTTAGAAGACACAGCAGTACATCTTTGCGACTTTGGATTAGGGAATATTTTATTAGATAGAACACCAAAACACATGTGACTAAAGAAAAAAATGAGTGTCATCGACATTTAAAATGTTGTGTTTCAAGAACACCACCAAGAAAGTGAAAGGACAGCTCACAGAATGGATGTAAATATTTGCAAATTACACATCTGATAAGAGACTTTCATCAATATTCCATAAAGGGCTCTTACAACTCAACAAAAGGACAAAAGCCCAGCTTAGTATGAGCAAAGGAAGAAGATGCTCAACACCATTAATCACTAGGGAGATGTGAATGAAAGCCCCATGGGAGACCAATTCACACCCATTGGGAACAATGGAGTGGCCGTGGGCTGCTGGTGAGAATGTAAAATGATGCAGGCACTTTGAAAAACCGGAGGGGTCCAGGCGGGTGTGGCTCAGTGGGCTGAGTTCTGAGCTGCAAACTGAAAGGGCGCCGGTTCGATTCTCCATCACGGTGCATGCCAGGGTTGCAGGCTAGGTCCCCAGATGCGGGCATGCAAGAGGCAACCGATTGGTGTTTCTCTCACACACTGATGTTTCTCCCCTCTGTTTCTCCCTTCTTTCCCCTCCTTCTAAATAAATAAAATCTTTTAAAAAAAAATTAAAAACAGGTTGACAGTTCCTCACAATGTTGACCATAGATTTCCACTTGACCCAGAAATTCCAACCCTAGGTATATATTCAAGAGAAATGAAAACCTATCGATCCCCAAATTTGACATGCACGTTCATAGCAAATTTATTCCTATAAATTTATTCCAGAGACATTTACTGGAAGCAGCCCAAATGTCTGTCCCCTGATGAATGGGTACACAGAACGAGGTTTATGCATCTAGCAGAATACCTTTTAACATCAAAGAAATAACATTCTGATACACGATCCAACAAGTACAAACTTTGAAAACATACTTTCTGAAAGGCTAGAGTCACGAAAGACCACATACTGTATGAATTTCATTTATATGAAATGTCCAAATTGGCAAATTTATAAAGACAAAGTTAATCAGTACGGGGGGCTGTGGTGAATGGAGATGACCGTTGGCAGGCACAGAATTTTCCTTTGGAGGTCATAAAAAGGTTCTCAAATTAGGGTATCACGAAGGATGCCCAACTCTGAATACTGAAAACCAGTGTGCATTTTAAGTGGGTGAATAGTGCAGCATGTGTTTTAGATCTCAGTAAAACCCTTTTTAAAAAGCGAGAAGGTAGAAATGACCCTAAGAGCCTATGATTGAGTCCCCCTGCATTCCCCACCCAGCCTCGCCCCTCCTGGCTCTGAGGTTCTGTCTGTCACCCAGGTACCTGGTGACCACCTAGTTGGTCATCAGTGAGCCTTTTTTCTCAGCCAATCAGGATCATCGGCAGTGGTTCCTAGGAGACAGAATCAGTTAAACCGACAAAGCCACCACCAGACAGTTTGGGGTCTCAGTGAGTCAGGGCTATCTGCTGATCCAGGCCCAGTTGGTCAGCAGGGCAGCTGCTGGATGGTTCCCAGTCAGGTAAGTGGCCCATCATCAGCAGGTCAGGCCACACAGGAACAAAATGTGAACATGCTCGAGGGTCTCGGAGAAGTACAAACACCTGGTGGCTCCTGGGCAGGCAGGGGAGCTTAGGAGGATGCAGAAGGTCACCATCTGCCTGGTAAGAGGTGACAGTATGCAGCAGGCACCTCTCCTGGCTCAGGCAGTTCCCCAGGGGCTGCACTACCTCTCATGGCCTGAGGGCAGGCCTCCGTCAGAGCAGACTGGGGACAGCCTAGGGACCTGGGAGCAGGGAAGAGGAACTCTGGGCACAGGGACTAGGAGAGGGTCCTGGGATCTGAGCTGTTGGGTGGAGAGGGGCTGCCTGTCCCCTGGGGAGGGAGAAGGGCACCCACTATGGTTGATGCAGGAGATCCAGATCTGGACCGGGATTCTGGTTTTACCCAGTCCTCGCTGGGGCGCAGACGAAGGCATCATGGGAGTGGCAGTCTAGTGGGGAGGGATCCGGTGCCCAGCTCTTCAGGACTTAAGTGCACCCACCTGCTGACCTCTAGGTCCTATCCTCAAAGGCTGGGCTCCAGGAGCTTCCACACACTGGGCCACATCCCAGTTCTGACATGACAGCAAAGCCACCCTCTGCAGGTGATGTCGCCCCTTGTGCCTATGTTTCCCTGTATTTTAGTGCCAGGGATGGTCCCTCCATGGGGTGATCACGGGCATGCCTCCTGCTCTAGAAGCTGCCCCTGAGGAATGGCC
>VMDR010015273.1:0-22511 GCA_007922815.1 Macrotus californicus | reverse complement strand
CCTCTGGCCATTGTTAGTTTGTTCTTAATTTCAATGTCTCTGGTTGTATTTTGTTTGCTGATTTCTTTTGTTGATTATGTTCCAGTTAAAGGTGAGATCATGTGGTATTTCTCCCTTACCGCCTGGCTTATTTCACTTAGCATAATGCTCTCTAGTTCCATCCATGCTGTTGCAAAGGGTAGGATCTCCTTCTTTCTCTCTGCTGTGTAGTATTCCATTGTGTAAATGTACCACAGTTTTTTGATCCACTCATGTCACTTAACTTGTTCATACCATCTGTCACTGCATGGCAGAGCAGAACTGAGTCACACCTCTTCTTGTTGGTTGGATGTAGTGAGCTCTGGGTGAATGACTGCTTCAGAAAGTGGTGTTTTGACTTCCATGCTCAACTTTATTTGTCACAGGAAGAACCCTGTGTTAAGTCAAACACTCCATAACATGAGCGTCTCATTCTGTATATGTAAAATAGAACTAAGCTTCATAATTTGGTTTTCAGTCATAACTTCTATGTCATGAATTTTTTAGTCATAAATTTTTCAGTCATAACTTCTACAACTAAAACATTTAAATATGTGCACAAGGGGAAAGAAGACAGTATAATGACCCCATCACCTCAATACACACCCATGAGCAACTCAATAGTGATCAACTCATGGTCAACGCATTTTCATCCACATTGCCCTCCTTCTGCCTACCTTGAATTCTTCTGAAACTAATCCCTGAGACCATATTATTTAAACTATAAATATTTCAAGGTCTTTGAAAAAATGTAACCACAATGCTATTATCACCCATTATGATACCTGTTAACAATAATTTACATTCACCTGTTGAGCCCATTTTGATCCTGATGCAGAAGTGGATCTACTGAGTATTTCTCTGTAAACAGCTCAGATGGCTTTTATAAATGGTACACAGGCTGGCCAATGATTACAATGCTACCTTTGGGGCAAAGGAAAAGAACTCATTTCCTGAATCCCGCTTAACATTGAGTTCAGTTTTTGGAATAGGTATTATATTCCCCTACACACATGTAAGATAAAGAACAAAGTCACTGCCACCACATGAAGCTCGATAGCCATTCTTCTTGTTCAGCCTTGCCCAGAGTCACAAACCCAGACAATTTCATGCTGAATTTCCATTGTACATTTGAGCAATTGGCTTTACATACTGCAATAGTTCATTTTATAATCTTACATCCCCTATAAATCTCCTATGAATATTGGTATTAAGAATGTGAAAGAGATAGTTCTTAAAAAAAAACTAAATACCATATTTTTCAAAAGGTCACTGTAGAATTTTTTCCTTATATAGTAGAGAAAAAGGACAGTTATAAGATGAAGAGGGGTTTTTTTTTGTTAGCTTAATATTGAATTTTCCATTGTTGGTACTCAGTCTCTCCTGGGAGTCCCTTAATTGAACAGGGCTTGAAAGGTTTTCATTGTGTTTTTCCTCCAACCCTCATGAATTACAGACACATTCATAGTGAATACAGCTCTAATGGAAGATGCTGTCATCCCATTACTCTGTCTGGCCTCTGTCGCGATTGCTCTTGCCTCTTAAGAGGCTGGCATGCTATCAGGTCAAGAAGAGGTCAATGTACAAAGACAAGAAGCATCACTCTTCACAGGGCACAGAAAAGCAGTGGTAGAAAGAGATGGTACAGTCATCAACTAATGACCATAGCATAAATTCTAGACTAATGCGCCCAAGCATCGAGTCAGATTCACACATTTACAGAGGCAAGACAGCGTGACAGAATATTGGGGTGGCTCCTAAAGGCAAGACAGGGTGAGCACAAAGGAGCTTATGGGGTGAGTCAGGCACTAGTGACGTGGCCTTCATGTTGCCACCTGCACGCCAGAGGTGTCTTTACGCATCATCTCACTCTGAAAACCTGAAGGTGCTGTCCATGAGGACTCTGACTACAGGCTGCAGCTGAGTTACTTGTAATTTTCCCTGTTCTATTTTGAATAGTCACACTTTTTCTTGACTTAAGCCTTATTCTCTCAGAGAATCCTCCTCTGCCTCAGTACCCTCATCTAGCACCCACTTGTAATGTCCTCATCTACATATAAGAGCCATCATTTTCAAATGACCTAGAAACAGTGCTATATAATGCTTTGAACTTCTCAAGGTACCTTTACGTGTATTCTCATTTGATACACACACAAACTCTGCCAAGGAAAGCTTTATTGCGCTCGCTTACCATGGAGGTATCAAAAGTAGGGAAAAGAGTGGTGATTTGATCAACTTTCCTATGAGTAAGCTGGTATCAAAATGAAAGCTTGAACAGGATTCTTAATTCCTAGTCCAATATTATTTCCATATTATTTCATTTAAGAGGCTATTTTGTAAAGCAGCCTCCAGACTATTGGGAAACAGCTTTCCAATATCCTTGGCTGATGTGATTTCAATGACATTCTACACATATATTCTATACATTTGTCATTATTATCTGATTCAACTGGAAGTAATAGTTTTAGCAATTGAAAAAGTAGTTTAGCCCTGGCTGATGTGGCTCAATGGATTGAGTGCCAGCCTGCAAACCTAAAGGTTGCTGGTTTGATTCCCAGTCAGGGCACATGCCTGGGATGCAGGTCCCCAGTGGGGGGGCGTGCGAAAGGCAGCCAACTGAAACACATCGATGTTTCTTTCCCTTTATCCCTCCCTTCCCCTCTCTCTAAAAATAAAATAAATAAAATTTTAAAAATGCAGTTTAAAGAGGACAATCATTAAAATGACATATGTGTACCTTAAAGAGATACATTATATATTACATATTATGCATTCACACACACTTTCATTCATCAGTTTTTTGACTTGGGGCCAAGGGTTTTCCTTTGGAATATGGGTTCCCCAGTTGACCTCTCTTGCATATCCCATCCTTAAAATGCACAGTCTACTATTTCCACTTTGGGCTTCTTTAAAGTTGAGTGAAAACTTCAGCCACTTGGAAGCAGTCTGAGTGCAGATGCCTTCTGGATTTTTATAATTTTCTTCCCAGTCTTTTAAAATTGTTTCATCTATACTTACACAGAATTTTTAAGATACTTTTAGTTTTTACTTAATTTTTATAGTTTCAGAAGAAGCATTTTGATTTTACACTTATACGTTAATGTGTTATTTAGTATTTTATTACACTGAATAATAAAATATATAACTGGTACAAAGGGTATGCAGACAACCATTTGACTCTTGGGAGACATGCGGCTCCACCACTGGGGGAGGTTCTCCAGCACCCCATGGAGTGCCGGGCACATCACGAGCCGTCCGCGTGCCAAAGGGAAAGGAGAGTGCCTGTCCACTAGGGAAGAGAGGCAGGTAAGTAGAAGATGGCCAAGTGTTTCTATTTTGTCTTTTTCTGAGAAGCAGTGTTTTTGGAAGAAAGAACATTTAGCAAGAAAAAGACTGGCAGAGCGCTGGCTCGGAGTCTGATGGACTTTGGGGACTTGTTTGACTTTACCTGGGACTCAGTTCTCTGGGCATGAAGCTCAGAGAATAAAGTCCGTGGTGACTGCCGAGAACACTGCACACAGAAAAGTTTCTCAGGCCTGCGCTCATGCAGCCCGGTGGAAAATCATACCTTGCCTGGCAATTTCTGCTGAAACTATTAACTAGCTAAATGGAAACCCTGTAGGTAAACTGAAGTTTGCCTTTCCTCAGCTGTAGGAAGAAAAACTCTCGGTTCAAGTTTTCTGTAAATCTTTGTTATTCTCTAAAATTAAAATTAAAGAAAAATACAAGGAAATTGTTGATCATGCTTAATATGAGTTTGTTTTTATACTAGGCATGTGTATTGGAGGTGATAATTTTTGGTAGTCTATATATTACAAAGCCATTTTCTGCTAGGAAAGTCATTCAGAATTGGAACGATGGCATTTTAAAAATGACAATATGTCATAGTGTTCTCCAAAGAGCATAACATGTCTAGGTCTTCATTCTCTAAACAATTCTGAGAACCTTTGGTTTGGAAGTGCGGTTCTGCACTGGGGCCAGCTTTGCCCCCAGGAGACATCTGGCAAATCTGGGGACATTTTGGGTTTTTATAACACATATGTATGTGTGCTGCTGGCATGTAGTGGGTAGAGGGCAAGGATGCTGCAATAATCAGCAGGATAACTGCACACCACAGAATTAACTGGCCTAAATGTTAATAGCACTAATGTTGAAAAACTGTGCTTCAGAGTTAATGTTTATAAATGACATGGACACCCTGATCGAATGAACACCCACAAGAGAATGTCTTAAGATGCTTTTGATGAAGGTTTTAATATCTACTTACAGATTTATTTTCAGAAAGCAATATAAAAAAAAAACTCACAGAATTTTAACCTAAATCTCCCTTTCCATTAAAAAAACAAACAAACTCCACTTAGTTTTTGACAATCAGCTGGTTGAAAAAGCACCTAACTATAATGCGATGCCCACCTTTGGTTTGCAGTTTGGCTCAAGCCATCAACTAAGGCTCTCCAAGTGCCTTCCATTTTCCACAGCAAATGCCCTGCACGCTCACAGAGAAAGTTTTCTCATCTCCAGGTGTGTTGTCATCGTTGTGGGTGGGCGCAGGGAACAGGCCTGCGGCTCTAGTCTGCATTCCAAACAGTGCCCTGGCGCCACGTTGAGCGCGCTGCGGGAGGTCAGCACCCTCACTGCGTCCATCCGATGATACACTGGCTCACGGTAAGCTATCGGCGGGAAATCAACTTATTTAAACTTCCTACACCTCCCTGCCTTTCCTTCTCGGCCACGTCAGCCTACAAAAATTATGTCTAAGTGCTGTGGGTCTCACTAGCGTTTCGTATCCTGCACTCAGAAACCAATCTGGTCCACAGAACAGCTTCATGGAGGCCTCGATGAAGCAGTCGGATTAAAAGTGTTTTCACATTCAATGTAAACCAGAAGAAACAGATTAGAGATGTCACTGCTACCCCGACACACTTCAGAAGCCAACAGTTCTTGTCCAGACTTTCAGGAAGCAGAAATGACTTAAGGTGGGTACAATAACTTATAGGACAAATCTATCAGAACCTCGGTTGAATTAGTTACTGACTTTATATTCACTTTTCAGAGGCGGTGGACAGGGCACGGGGGGAGTTTGCTGTGAGCACTAGATGACAGTAAGTTGTATTGACACATGGCTGTGAGTGAGCCGTGCCCAGAGCTACGAAGTCCGATTTTGACCAAATAATCAAAGGGCTGCTCTGCTCCGTGGAGGAGGGCGGGGGGCGAAGCATCAAGGTCACTGCTGTCATCCTACAGAGCACACACTCGGTTAAGAACTGGTCTGTGTGAGCTCCATGGAAGTGTTTAAATGCTTGGATTTTTGGTTGACTGATTTTTAATTTTTTGACTCATAGGCCTAACTTTCAGTTTTTTAAAGACTGTCGCATTTTATGCTTAAGGAGCTGAAATTCTCCAGCGTCATTTGCCAGGATACTGATTATGTGTAAGTGGGAGGGTTTTTTTTATCAACAATAAATGTCTTGCACTGTGAAAATAGCAGCTTGACTCCCACATTCACTTACCAGCAGGAGGCATGAAATGGATTGGCCTTTTTGAATTATTCCTGAAATGTGTTGCAGATGCATACAGATAGATCACTAAATATAAACCTAATTGCTTCTCTCTCTTGTTTTTGTCTCACTTCTAAGCAACTTATAAAAGCAAACTATTTATATAGGGTGAGTTCTCTATCATCATGTTCTTCAGAATAAAATGAAGTTGGGAGCCTTTAAAGCAATGTATGTTCCCAAAATACAACCTGGTAAGCCCTGTTGACTACCGGAATTTGTAACTGACAGGCTGCCAAACACTGGATACAGAATGGATAAAGAATGTGAAAACACCAGGTAAACTCAGAAGGAAAAATAAAAACCATGGAGAAGATATAAAACTTCTAATTACCGGACCCCTTCCTTTTACCTGGTCCATCCTGAGAACCCCTGAGCATCCCCTACAGGGTGAATCCCATGGCCAATCCCGACAACAGAGAACCTGATCGCATGCAGCTCCCTTGATCTGCTTGGCTAGAGGCCAGCCATGAACACCCAATAAACCCTTCCGGCTAGACTCACTCATTTGTCTTCTTTATTCTATTTTTAGGCTAATACTGACTAGATTTAGAAAGTCAGAGAAACACTGCACTCACTTTAAGTTCTGAGTCCAGGAAGTCATCCCATTCAAAGCAACATTGCCACCAAGAAAAAGTCATTTAAAGTGAATCCACTTAAAATGGAATATAAATTTCAAAGAAAACAGTGAATAAAAGGGCCCATAGAGACTTTTATTTTGAGAAATAAGATACAATTTATAAAAGTGAATTTCTTTCATCTTCTGCATAATCCAATTTAGGTTATAATTGCAACTATGTTCTAATTCTTAGAGCAAACAAAAAATGAATCAAATGTGGACTGTCAGGGCTCTAAAACTGTCCTCCAAATTGGGTGGTATAGTATATGACTTTTTAAAAGAGGATGCAAGAATATTTGAGGGCTTCAACATTTTCCCTCACAACTCTTTGAAATTCATATCCTTCTCCTTTTGGATGTACTTGTGATGTCACCATCCTTGCTGAGTTTTCCATTTCTCAGTTGTTAAATGGTCTGCCACCTCCACCTTTGGCAATGGCTCTGGCATGTTTTAAGCGGAGCTCCAGCATCACTCTCATTGACCTCGTAAAATCTCGCACGTCACGCGTCATGTGCGGTTGCACTGGGTAACTGACTCGCGTTGCTTTATACTCTTCTTTCATCTCACTAGACGATGGGAAAGGCACTAACGGCATGAGAAGGATATTTGAGAGGGCACTAATCTTTAAGTGGTTAATTCATTAACATGTGGAATGATGCATGGGGTTTTTCTCTTTTTTATAATCCCCTAATTGCTGATGAAATTCCAGGTAGCCTAGACCTTTGGTACTTAACTTCAGTTGATCCTTGAAACTGCTTTATATTCTTTCAGACCTAGTATCTGAACTGGAAAATTTTTACCGATAAGGAGTCTGAAGCCTAGAGATACTGAGCCATGCCAAGGTCAGTGGCAGAGCCAAGGCCGGGGCCACAGTTAGCGTAGCTCATGGCTTTAGTCCTCAGACTGCACTGTCTTACTGATTCCCTACGCAGAATGAATTACAGCAGAGAACACTAGTAAACAGAAGATACACGTATTTCTATTCTTGATCATGAAGAAAACTCACTGAGGTCCTGCACAAGTTGTTTAACTTTTCTGGGTGTCAGTTTTCTCTGAGGTCTTGTACAACAGAAAATAGTTAATGGTTTTTGATTTGTAGCCATAAGGTCACCAGGAGAATATTGCTACTACCCATTCAGAGAGTAGATATGCCAATATGGACAGTCACAACACAGTACACAAACTGAATCATTGGCATTCAATGGTCAAGGTCCTCAGGAAGTGACTGTAGTTTACTGACAATTGGCTCAAAGGGCAATGAGGTCCTGTCATAGCTCTGTTCTCACTCCCCAAACCTCTCACCCAAATCCAATGGAATTCCAAGATCTTGTCAGATATGACCTGCTCTTCTTGTTAAGGAAACTAGAGACCATCGGGTATCTTTCTATCACATGCCTCTCCACTCCAGCCTTTCATTCTCTTTTTGTTCCTTGCCCCGTGCTTCAGAAGGACAAGTTTCCTACTTTCAGAAGCCTGTCTTTCCACCTGGCTGTTAATCCTCTGGGATCCGGCTCGCTCTGTTTTTCCCTGTTTTCTCATTATCATCAGTATCATCAATCTCTTCTTTTCCACAGATGCAAGGAATTATGGGTGTGGGAGAAGTCATTAAACCTGAACCAACACTGCATGCTTGCCTCTCTTCCTTTAATTCTCTGAAAAGTAGGATTCATCTAATTCACTAACACCTACAAATACTCTTTCTCCTCTCCTTCTGAGAGAAAGCACAGATGCCCAGTACCCTATAAAAATCTTTATTCAACACTGTAATCAATCTAATGATCACCTTATTTCTTTCCTTCTGTACACTGAAAATTTTTTAAACAAGTCATCTGTGTCCACTGTCTCTTCTTGCCCACCACTCACTGTCGCTACCTCCCTCAGAATCCCTTGCAGGGCTACTTTACAAAAATTTCTCATTGGAAGGTCACCTACCCACTTGCAATTGTAAAATCATAGGGGCAAGACATTTTAGAGATAGACGATATCTTTGATCCTTACTCCAGTTCTCCCATGTCACAAATGAAGAAGGGCACATGTACAACGTCACATGACCAGTGGCCTCATTTGTCTTGGCCTCCCTCGCTGTATTTGGTATTGTAGGTTCCTTCCTTTTTCTGAACATCGGTTAAAATATATAAACTATTGTCAATGATGTTTTTTCTTCATTGGTTCAAATAGAAGGCCTGAGGAACTTTCCTGAGTCAAGCCACATTAGTCATGAGATGAGATGACTGTCCCGTGTGTTTGTGTCAATCCAGATTCTTGAGTGAGATCCCTGTCACCCCCTACTGACAACCCCTTCACCATCACATTTCCACTCATTTTCAAAATTATCCAAGCCTTTTGTTATTGATGGAAGAATTCAATATAAATGTACTTAGCCTTTCTCCTGTGCTGGAGGTGAGCTGCTTATACCCTAGAAAAAAAATAACTTTATATATTGCTATTCAACTATTAGATACTCACTTAATTACAAGACCACTCTAGTAACTAACACACCTTGCTGCCAAACATTTTTTCTCCTTTCTCCAAAAGGACAGGGCATCATTTTTACTGCCAAGGGTTTCCCAGATGTAGAAACAATAAGGAGCAGCAAGTCCTCTCCGCAAACCAGAATGGGGACATGGCGTTAATTTGAAGAGAAGAAACTAACCTCTCTTCCTGCTTCGCTTAGGGGAAAACAGTCTTGGACCTGTTCTCAAGTGGTATGGAAATCTACTGGCTACTTTTCAAGATTCTCCAGACACTGTCCCAGGGAAGCATATCCTGAGCATGGCGAGAAATGATGGTACTCACGCCTGAGGTCTGCATGTAATATAGAGACTCTCCAGGCACAAAAAGTGTTAGCAAAATACAGTTTTAATAAAACTGTTAGGTTTTCATGTAAATGCAAGGGAATTGCCTTACCTGAAATTTCAAAGCCCGTAAGGCCAATTTATGTGGAAAAGACATCGTTTAGTCTTATTCCTTTTGCAGCAGGCAGCAATCAATAGTCTCACCACTTTTTAATTACTAAAAAGAAAAGCCCCAGGAACTATGGAAGCAGCTGGTGTGGTATTTATTTGATGTCGATCAGAGTAAGTGAAAGCTTCACGAATGATATACATAAATAAAATATATAAATATCAATAATATATACTTAAGATATATTTATGCTATAAATATATATGTAATAAATAACATATATTTATGTATACATATATAGTTATTTAGATATAGATAAATGAGATATATGTTTATATATGTTAAGTATATAAAACACATGTATAGCCCTGGCCGAATGGCTCAGTTGGTTGGAGCACTGTCCTATACACCGAAAGGTTGCAGGTTCGACTCCCGGTCAGGGAACATACCTAGACTGCAGGTTCGAGTCCCTGGTCATGGTGTGCATGGGAGGCAACCACACTGCTGCTTCTTTCTCTCTCTATCTCCCTTCCTCTTTCTCTAAAATTAATGGCTATATCTTCAGCTGTATCCATCTCTCTTTATCTATCTAATATATACACAATAAAACACCACTTTATTTCACCTCTTTGAGGGAAAATGGGCAGGAAGATAAAAATAAGCCATGATCCTAGTTGCACATGCAGTTATTTCCAGAATAAGGTAAGCTTTCATCAACTTCCCCGAATCTTTGAAGAATGGTTAGAAATCAAGCTTAAAAAAAAAACAGTCACAAAGTCACAAGTCAGTATCCAGTGTGGGTCACCCAAAGTCTGGTCCCTACACTCTGCCTGAAAGAGAGCTTGTTCCAAACACTAGCTTTAAGGGACAGCATGTTGGGGTGGGCAAATTATGGTAGGAGATTAGTTAGAATATGTGGCTTAAGAGAAGAGGGAATTTAAATGAGTATTACCTTGGCATTCAGAATATTTCTCCCTGGTTTAGGCAGAAAGAAAATAAAAAGGATGATACTCTATCATATTGCAATAAGTAAACAAACTACCTGCCTGGGGAGAACACCTTTATGAAAGTGAATTCCAAATTAAGACCTGGAATACATCACAGAGATGTACTGTAAGATAAATCGATAAACTCACAGTGCATACAGTATTGTCACAGTGCTGGGTCTGAGGGGGAGCGTGAGGCACGGTCCCAGCCTTGTTGTAACTCACTCCTGAGTGGAGAAGGGTGACCAGGAAATGAGTAATTATCAAACAATAGCACTAGAACAGCGCTTGAGGAAAATGCCCTGTGGTTGTTACCGAGAGTAGGGGACTCAAACATCTAATTACATTTTTGACTGGGGTGAGGGGGACACAGTCTCAAGCAAATGCAACTATATGGCTGGGAAAAGGAGACAGGCACGAGCTCCATGAGTAAGTCATCGCTGAGAGACACTCAAGCTCTTTCCTCTGTATTTCATCTCGGCAGCTTTAACCCATTTTGTGAGGCACCTGGCTTATGTCTGGACGATACTGTAGATTTAATACGCAGGAAAGGGTTTTGACCCTTTTAAATAAATTCTGACTTTGCAAATTGTGCTCCCAACATAATGTGGTATTCTGGGAAAGGGAGGTAATTTAAGAGACTTGTACACAACGGAAAATTTCTTCAGTGTTTCTAGTTAGGTCCCGAATTGACTGAACGAGATGTGTTCATATGGTACTTTAATTAATCAACTTAAAATATTAATTGCTTTATCGAGGTCTTTGCCCTTCAGTAGCAGATAAGAGATAAGACATTCTTATCTCTTGGGATAAGAGAAAAGAGATTCCATGGGATAAGAACAAAAATAATTGTTGGACTAAAATCTTGATTAGTGGAAGTACCCAGGTTAACATAATGATAACCAGAAAATCTTCCTTATTTTCTTTTGTTCATTTATTATTAGTCAAAAAGCATAATAAAAAGTCACTGAAAAATATTCTACTATTATTTGATGGCTCATAATCTTGGACTGCTTCAAGTTCACATCCTTACCACCAACTATGATTGCAGAACACAGCAGTGGAGAGGACAGGAGACTAGGTTGGAACAGAGGTGACCCAGGGTGCTCCCTGGAGGCTATTTTGGGAAATAATCCCAAATATTTCCTTATTTGATTAGCATATACCATTGGGCAGTAAAATTACAGTCAATAGACTATTCCATTTCATTAAACATATTTTACTCTATTTACATTTCAATTAAAAAGACAAACTAAAAATATTACGTAACCCAAATAGTACCTTTTCATCCCTCAGAATTTTTTCCCCCCATGGTGGGAAACAGCAGTTTCTCTCTCAGAATTTAAAACCATTTGGAATTGTCTCAGTGTGGCCACTGCTCTATGCCTCTAAAAAATGAAATGTATTCAGAAGCATTTCTTCAAACAAGTTTTGATAACTGTTTCAATGAATACTTCATACTACATGTCATCAAAACCACTAAATATATACCTCAAAGATCACAATACCATGTATTAGCAACCAACAAATCAAATTACATATTATTTTCTGACAACGCTACTTAAAGCACAAGTTGGGACTGTATGGAATACAGAGTAGTGTAAGACAGCAGTGTCTGTGAAAGTTAGGGGTGCATTTATATGCTGTCCATTAAAAAACAAGGATCTAAGGCAGCGAAATTGGATTGGGCAAGTTTCTCTGAGAGATGCAGAGTGTGCTACAAATCTGACGTTGGCACCTAACCTGGCACCGATGTAAGCCAGGTGAGAAGTCCCTGACGGTGGGGAAAAATGACCTGTCCAGGGCCCTCAGACGTCATTAAAAGTTACTAGGTTGGGATGGTGTTCTCTTGCTCACTTTCTTGGGTCATTCCGTGGATGGAGGAAAGATGCTCTATTTCTTTTTCTTTTTCCTATTCCTTCTCTTGGACAGGTGCTCTCTTCCTTCACCATCCTGGAACCTCTCAACAACGTCCTTTCTTCTTCGTACCCCACTAGCAAGGAGCCACCATGCCACATGCACTCACCACGTGCTTGACCAGCCTCCTAGTCACAATCTGCATTTTCAGCATATCCACTTGTTTTATGATTTCCTTTATATATATATTTACCTCCTGTATTTTTAATTAAGCATTTCTGTTTTGCTATCTGTTGAGGAAAAAGGCAGTATTTATGAAGTAATTGCACAATTCTCTGTCTATAAATTCTGAGCAAAATGATTCAGTGGCTGATTTCAGTGGCTCCTGCTTTTGAAAGCTACTGAGTCACTGTCTTCTTTGTCTTCTTTGACTGGCCTGTTGTGTATCTTAAGGAAAGACATACGTGGGCTGCAAAGTCTCAGTTGTGACTGTGTCCAAATTCATGGGGAGTTCTAAGATTTCATTCATTCAGGTAACAAATATCTTTTGATGCAGTGCTGGATGTTCCTGGGCTCATGACCTAATCACTGTCTACATCCCTCACCCACATTATGCCTGACACACTGCAGGTTCGCTGTGAAGTGCACTGGAGAGATCTATAAAGAATAAGAGATCTATAAAGATCTATGAGTAATTTGCAAAGTGTTTGCTCCCTTGTCCTAAAGACATAAAAGACTGAATAATAATACATGATAAGCTATATCCTCCCATAGAATAGGGTGACTCCAGGGGTGCTGGTGATGCTGTGGTTCTGTCTCCTTGGCTATACTGCCATCCCAGAGGTGACAGTCAGAGGCATGGATGAAGTTCTGAGAATGAAAGGACACAGGCAGGGTGGCCTCCATCTACAGTGCCATCGAGCTCTGCACACTGGGATTCTGCAGGGAGGGTTTCTGGGATGGCTCAGGGACTGGTTCAGACTGGGAAGTAGGCAATGGGAAGGCAGAAACTGGGCCCAGGCCAAGCTCAGGACTGTTGAAAAGGGGCTTCACGTGCACAGAGAGGCAAACTGGTAGGAGAGACCCTGACAGGACCACAGTCAGGGAGGTGAGGCTGAGAGCCGGAGGAGACGACTAGCCTCGCATACAACCGCACCTCATAGGGCATAAGCGAATAGAAAAGAGCAGGAGTGGGTTCTTCACCTGTTACGGAATTGCCACCAAGTATCACTTTCAGATAAGTGAGAAACTTGATCGAATATACAATTTTCAAATCTCTGACCTTTGCATTAGACTTTATTACAATACTAGATATTTTTAAAATAGATGCAGTGGCCATTTTGAATTTCTGATAATACTTTGAGAAAATGATCTTTTAATTTTTTTCTCTTTCCCCAGCAAGTGATTCTCTGCAGTGATAGGGAAGGAGAGAAAAATCACTCAAGACATTAACTCTGTGTAGAGAGCGTTACTAGCATACTGCATTTTTCTGTTGACTCAAGTCACAAAAAGAAAAAGCTCCCTGGAGAGTACAGTCTGCCCCCTTGCACCCTCAGAGGCAAAATTAAGAACAGTGGTGTTTTTGCCTAAGGTGGGCAATACCTCTAGAGAACACCCAAAGGCTGAATACATGTAATATATCACTCCATTGTCTACTCATCACACTAATATTTAATGCCCTAGCCCAGGAGTTGACAAACTTTTATAAAGACCCAGCTGGTAAATACTTTAGGATTAGTGGGCCATATATTCTGTCCCAACTATTCAAGTCATTGTAGCAGAAAACAGCCAAAAACAATATGTAACAGATGGGAAAGATTATATTCCAATTAAACTTCATTTATGAAAACAGGTGATGGGCTGATTTGTCCTACAGGCCATAGTTTGTTGACTCTTGGTATAGCCCTTCAATCTTGACATTATATTAAAATTATTATGTTCATATGAGGAGATAATACATTTCAAGAGACATTGTTTTCACCCATTTACCCCACCTTAAAAAGGTATTTACTGATACTAATATATGTAATATTAAAAACATGCCCAAGTACCTAATAGCCAAAGATTTCAGATTTCACAGTTTGTCTTTTAAATATATTTAACACAAACCAGCACTAAGGAAAATTTCAGAGAAAATCCATCATGGGATTCTAGAGAGAGAGAAAAAAATCCAACTTCTCCAAATTTGTGAACTCTGAGACTAATCTTATTGTATATTCAGAAAAGCATATAATTAATAGCCACACTACTGCGGTAAAATGTGTTTTGAAAAATAATCAGAGAAGAAGATGATATTCCCATATGCCGCTGGATGAATTTCAAATCTTACTATGGAAAGTGGTAAAATAATGATCTAGAACGCCCTGCACTGTCTTTTTTTCTTTTTCATTGCAGAGATCTTCAGAGAGTACAAATCAGCAAATAATTCCCCTATTCTGCAGGACAGAGATCAGCAGAAACATTCTGAGAAGTCACGTGCTTCTGTCTGAACAGCAGCAGACCATACAGGACACACATTTGACTAATTTTTCTGTAGTTCAGGGGCTGGCATTTGGTGAAACATGAATGGGGATGTGAGAAGTCATCACTGGGCCATAGGAAGAGGTTCTGACAACAGTGGTATGCCCACTGTTGTCTGGGTAATGGCTTGTGAACCTGTGTTAGAGAAAAGAACTAGGCTGACGTGTACTTGCATTTTATAAAACACTGTGAGATTGTCTGAATAGTACTGGTTATTTGCGGTGGCTGAGGATAGGTACGGTCACTTAGGGTTTGAGGGAATAAGACAACCCTATGCATGCCTACTGAGTACGGAGGACAGAAGTGACTGAAACAAGACTTTTTGAGTCTCATCATTGGAAAGGGAATTTGAAATTTTATTTTCAAATACCTACAGTTATGGTTCGTTAATCTAGACTAATTGGAGATTATAAAATGTAATAAAAATTTCTGACCACATGGCCACAACAGGAATTTCCATCTTTAACAATTTATTTTTAAAATATTTAATGTTTATGAAGTACTTATAGTTATGGATCATTGCTACAAACAGTATTTCATTTGATCCTTAACATTTTCTGGTAAGGTAGGTGGAATAACTGCTATTATCTTTATTTTTCTGATGAGGACATAATTGCAGAGAAGTTCAGCACCTGGTCTTTACACATGCAGTGAGGGCAGAACCGTGACCCAAAGCGAGCACCCTTTCTACTGACCATGCCACGCTACTCCACTTTCAAGGTCTTTGTGGATTTGGCTTTTTTTGTTGCCAGATTCTAATGTATGTCCGACAGATGATGCTTATGATATAGTGTTTTGGCTGGGGCAGAACGATAAGGACAATTATTTTAAAATGACTCTTTTTTTGTGTTACAACTATCAAAAATATATTTATCATTAGCTTTATGGCTTACCTCTTAAAGATGATAATATTATATTGTAGGAAGAACAACTGGAACTTAGTAAGCACTTGCTAAATTGAACTGATATCAGGAGACCAGCGTCCAGAGAGACTAGGTAAATCATTGACTAAATGAATTGTTTTTTGAATAAGGGAGAAACTGCACCTGTTCACTTCACGATGATTTAAGGAGCTCAACTAGGAAGACAGATCTGAGGCCATTTAGAATAAAAAGTACCTAATCACACTCCAGATATTACTGAGTAGCCATTGGGAGCAAGGCATTGTGACAGATGCTGTGATGAGATTGAGCACAATCTACTCTATGGCAACTGAGACCACAGCTTCATAAAACACGGGAAGTTAGGAACATGGATGGAGCTTACACACAGATGGAGCTGACGAAAGACAGACGCAGATCAAGGAGAACGGGAGACAGTCTACAATGATGGGATAGGCTTACTGTCAAAAAGGATCAAATCACTGACTGTCCAACTACAATGTAAGGGCTAAGCTATGTAGACCTTCGAATAGATGCAGTAAGGTGAAACACCTACTTGACTTTTAAGATTCAGTATGTAATAAAAGAATACAAGTATCTCAATTTTTAATAGGAATTACATGTTAAAATGATATCATTTTGAATATACTGAGTTAAATAAAATATTTAAAGGCACGCCACATTTTAATTATTATTTTTCAATGTGGCTACTAGAAAATTTAATATTGCTGTGAAGCTGAAGTTATATGTTTACTGGGCATTGCTGTCCTGACCAAAGCAGATGAGGGGGCAGTGCGTGGTTCTGGAAAGGCTGCTCGCGTGCATGCTGTCTCTGTGCGGTGAAGGCGCACACGGGGCAAAGACACATGAGGATGAACCGAGTGTCACTAAAAGCACGAATTACAGAAATTCTGACGCTCACAGGGGAGCACAATACGGTCAGGAGAAACACGGCATGGCCGGTGATTCCAGAGTGAATGGACTGAAAGGTGAAAGAAGTAGAAGGCACAGGGAGTAATGTTGTCTTCTTCCAGCAGAAGCACAAATATTTGAAGGAGAAATAAGATGAAATGCCTGTTAGAACGGAAGTCCCACCTACCTCCCGCACTTTCCTCCAGTTGCCGGTGACTGCATCATACACACAGGCTCTATCTATAAGGCTTTCTCAGCTGATAGAACTCCTTAGTGTACTTCAACCAAACAATTTAACATTGACGACCCATTTACATCCTTTATCTCCAATAAATGGCCACAAAAAAACTAATGATCTCTAGGCTCTCAAATTATAAACCAGAATACTGAAGGTACCTGGAGGGATTCAACTGCGAGTGCTCTGAGGAAAGCCCTATTGTCTAACTGAACTTCAGCACCCAGCCTGGTGCTGGTCACACAGTAAATGCACAATAAATTCACTAAGTACATTAAAAATGGTAGTTTATTGGAAGGTTAATAGCCCACACCTACACTATGTGGAAAAGGCAAAGAGCAGAAGCTGTAGACTGGCAGGCTCAGGGCTACAGATGGATGACCAGGCACATGGGGGCGAGTACTCAGACATAAAATGCCAGGAGCCAGCAAGGCCCCCTAAAACCAGGTCATGCCAGATGGGGTTCATCTTCTTTGTTTGCCCTGCCTCTACATGTGCAGAGGATATCTTAACGCAGAGTAAATCTTGACTTTCATAAGATCTTTGACCTTTCATAAGTCTTTTATTATATATACATTAAAAATGTGGAGAAATAGCAGGCATAATATCAGCAGTTTTAAGACTTTAATAAGTAAAGAAATCACAAAGAGAGGCTGGCGGTTGAGAAATTGCGGATAGCATAAGGAGATCCTTCAGTCGTGTTTCAGGGGTTCCTCTGGGGCAATTTTTTCTGTGGTGAGTTGAGGGAAGCATGAACGGCACGCGTGTGAGTAGCACAAAGGTGGAAGGAACCACAGTAGTTCAGAAGATCCTACTATTAGGGGTTATAAGAATAGAGTATCTGAAAACAGCGTGAAGAAATCTAACAGGAAGAAATGTAGTTTGCATAATAAAGTATGCAAAGAAATCACGATTAGAAATAAAAATGCACAATAGTGAAGGAAATTTAGGAGGAGGAAGACCAAGCCTGGCAGCAGCTCAGACATTTATGGGGTCATCGCCGGCACAGAGGGAAAGCTGTGCAGAGCCAGTGGGGCGGCAAGCTGCGCCAGGAGAAATGCAGTAATGCAGCTTATTCTCAGCTCTCTTACATTGTGCGCCAGCCAGTCCACATCTGGGACATCATGACCAGAGGAACGCTGAGAAACAAAGAACAGCAAGCAGGAACAAATGAAGGGATTGAAGAAGCTTTCAGAGGAAGGGAGAGCTTACAAATGATAAGCTAGAAGTCTTCACATTCTTAAGAGTTTTCAATTAGAAGTGGTAGCATATACTGAGTCTCTTTTCCAAAGGCACGTTTTTAAGGAGGGTTGAAGTCCCAGATCTCTTTGAGAATCTGATAAAGTCATGGGCCCACCACATCCAGGGAAAAAATTACATACATACATGTTTTTCATACAGTTTTAGAGGGTTCTAAAGCGGAGTTAGAACTATGCTAGCATAGAAGTTATAAGGACCCAGATTTGTTTCATAATAAGAAACTATTTCTCCCTTGACTTCTAAAGCAATTCTTCTGATCAGGAAATTGAAAGAAAGATTCCTAACCTGGGAAGAGGGGGTGGGAGAAGAATGTGGAGCCAGTAACACATAGAGTTCCTCCCAATTCTAAGATTTCCCCCATCTAAAAGGAACTTTTGAATAACTTCACAGCATTAATGAAAATATTTGAAACACGATTTGTTGTTGCCATTCGCGTTACAATTTTAAACACTAACACTATCCATCACACTCTAGTAATTGAAACAGGGTCAAAACAAAGGTCATCCAGGCACTAACATGATTTACAGGCAAACTACAGGTGCCCAAGTACACCTGGGTGCACAACTACAAAGGCAGCAGGTAGATAAATCATTTCTCACATTACAAATAATAAAATATTCCTCTTCTCAAGCTGCCTTTTGAATTGCTTGCACTGAGGGGCATGGTAGCAGAAGCCCTACAGCAACGCAATGTAAGCTCTGGTTTTGCATTTGATTATAAGGATTTTTCTAAGGAGCTATTTTATGCCATCATCACCAGACATACTCATGAGGTATTTTATTAGTAGCATTACATACTTTCTACATTTCGGGGTCTATATGCTAGGTAACTCATTAATGAATACACATGAAGAGTTTTTTTTATACATTAACTACTGGGAAGGAGAAGAGGCACATCTCAATTTTAATGCTACCCTTAAAGGAAAACAAATAAATCAAAGTACTTGAGAGTGAAGCTTACTTCTTTAAAACTCAGGTTCTCAGAAATATAAAGCAGGAAAAGCTTCGTAATATTCTTTTGAGAAATAATTCCTGGATATTGCTTGAATTTCTTTTACTTAAATTCTTATTACTAATTTTGCTAGTCATCTTGAAAGATTCCCCAATCCAGAAATAATTACAAAGTATGTTCAAAATTACTTCATTGTTTCCTGGTTACAACCACATACAACTATAATATGTTAGAAGGTATTATAAACGCCTGCTGGCTCACACACAGTGCTGCTGCTTGGAAATGATTCTCACACCAAGTATGACCAACAGGGCTGCAAGCCTCAAGTGGAAGCTGTGTGTGTGCATGCATGCGTGTGTGTGTGTGTGTGAGGTTAATTCGTGTAAGGAACCCCAGTGATAGATGTTACTCCCTCGAAAGCCCCGACTTTATTTTTCTACTGGGGCTGAAAACTAAGGTAGTACTGCATGCCTTCATTTCTCAGCTGTCTCCCATTTCCACTGTTTTAATTCTCCATTGAAATCAATTTCTCAAAATGGAAAAAAAATTCTGCCATCAACGGTAGACTTTAAGTGATGTGAAGGGATCATTTTTTTTTCTAGTTCAAGTAATAGCCTTCCAAAAATTGATTAATGACAGTGGACCTATTTTCTATAGAAAGGATTATCAAATTCCATCAAAATCTGTCCTATTGTTTTTTAGCTCTTAACAAACCACACACACCAAGACATTCAGTGGCCATAGAGAGTTTTAGGGACTCATTTTAGGTTATTCCTTCCACCTGCTTTAGCTGTAAGTGCAGCTGATGAATGGGATTATATAGGAGAGTGGCTCTTAAACGTCAATGTGGAGCAGGATCAGCAGAAAGGCTTTGGAAACACAGATCGCCAGGCCCCATCTCCAGAGTCCGTGATTCGGTCAGTCTGAGTGGGGGCCCAGTAAGGTGCATTTCTGGTGATGCTATTGCTGCCTGTCTGGGGACAACCCTTTGAGAACCCCTGCTCCAGGAGCATCTCTGATAGATAACTGGTTGCAATGCCATATTTCCTTTATTAATTCCAACTTTCATGGCTAAGCTTTTCGAATCATATTCTAAACTGGGCCCAAAAATGGAAGACAGCTTTCTGTGGCTTCAAAACCTATGTAGCCACATCTTCTCTAACTATCCTGCGGGAAATATCAGCAAAGAGTGCGACCCTCTTCTGGAAGAAGAGAGCAAGCTGTTTCTTGAGTCCCTTCCTCACTTTTTCCCCCTAAAGTCATGTAATTTATTTAATTATTAACCGAAATAATTCTTTTTCAATTACAGTTGATACACAATATTACATTAGTTTCAGGTGTATAACATAGTGATTAAACATTTCTATAACTTACGGTGTGTTCACCCCAATAAGTCCAGTACCCGTTCTGACACCACACATGCTTATCACAGTATTACTCCCTCACTTTCGTTGAACCACTTACTAAGAATTTGGAGTACAATTCAAAAGGAACAGGGTTCATGAAGCCTATCTGGAAGGGGAGGCTCCATCGGAAAGAAGGCTGGCGTACTCACCAGAGAGGAAATATGCCCAGTCGTGTGGTGATAAAAACCATGGCAAACATAACAAACAGGAGATCACAAATTTTCTGAAACTTGGCATAATTTGCCATTTTGGCTGCCTATGAAAGGAAGGAATATGACATATTAATTTAGTTAAACTGATAAATAAAAAGCTTCTTTGAATATGCACGAGTCTCCTATAAGTTGTAACTTACTAGAGGCAACAAACTGCCTGCTACTTTGAAACGTCAGGCATCACTACTCATAAATTACTCATGAGTCCAGTGAAATGCAGCACTAGCCATAAGTAGAACCATTGACTGTCACAGATTTAATAAAATATTCAGCAACCTGAAAAATTCAATTATATGGGTGATTTCAGGAAAACAGAAATATAAGAAAATTCTTGCATTATAGATGATATTAGCAAGCCAACCACACCAGAACAGGAACTTAACATAACAGGTCAAAACAGAACATGCTATATAATCCTTTAAACCTTTAATGAGTTCTAAACACTAAGACAACAGAATTTATACAGAACATATGAAGCCTTTCTGTATTTTTTTCTCCTTTCTACTTATAATTATAGGTTTTCTTTAAATAGGCATAAGGAGTATTCTGGGGAGATAGTTTCTTGACTTATTCACACATAAATTTAGAAATGAAGAATGTGTCAAGATCATGGTTTTTCAGTGACTCCATTTGGGTATAATTTTCAATGTTACATGAATGGGTCATCTTCTAGATGAAAGTCACTGATGTTACAAGTGTCTGTAAGTACTCTAATATTTCTGGTGGTGATTTAAGTGACTGCTTTTTAGACTATAAGTTAGTCTAGGGAGGAAATCACATCCCTTTCTCTACCATCTGTTTGTGGATGACCCTAAGTCCAAGCAAGTGACACTGAAAACATCATTTTGATTGGTCATCTCTTTGTTACATTTTCACCAAGAATTCACAAGCACCTTCCCCACGGGGTTACAAACTTAAGATGTCTTCTGAATTCATAACATGTTCCACTTACTGGAAAGTTGAGTTAGCTGAGTCACACTTGGAAAGACTGTTGACAGTGTCCACAGAAGTTATCATTTAATAGCTTTAAGTAAAACACAAAGCTATGAGAGAACTATATTCCTAAGGGGAGAAACCAATGAATGAGCGGAAGCTTTTTAATATCATCTATACTTTGGGTATGACACCACACATTACACTGAGAAAAAGCACCTTTGCCTCCTTCTGGCTAGGCAGCCGTGTAGTTGTTTTTTATTTTCATTCACCAGTATTCAATAAAAAAGCATTAGGCATCGATTTTTTGGAAATGTCTAAGCCATAGCTCCCACTTTGAAGAGTTGACAGTCACCATATCTTATTATTTAGATATTATCAGGCAATATTTTATAATACCAAAGAGGATCCAGGTAATGAAGAACATTTGCTTTTAGCCATATGGCTGCAATTTCTGGATTATTTTTCTTTTCTGGATTGAAGTGGTATGTGATGATTCAACCAACGTTTTCAGACTTGTGGCTCTGCCAAGGTCATGCCAGCCATTTTTCCAGAGACTGACGCTGGCAGATTATACAGGACGGATGGATGTCAAAACTGTAGAGTGCTGTATAAACGTCTACTTTCAAGCATGCTTAGGATATAATCAAATGGTAACCGACTTTCAGAGTATTGCCCTTATACTAATTATATTTCTACTTTAAAAAATGTGGACTAGAGCCTACCATGAAGCACTTAAAAATCATAGGGCCAAGCTATCATCTGACATATCCTAGCCCATTAGGACTGTTTTTTCTGTTTCATAAACTTACAGGGACCAATTTTTTTTTTTAATGCTATATAGCCCTGGCTGGTGTGGCACAGTGGATTGAGTGCCAGACTATGAACCAAAGGGTCTCTGGTTTGATTCCCAGTCAGGGTATAAGACTGGGTTGCAGGCCGGGTCCCCAGTAGGGGGAGCTCAACAGGCAACCACACATTGATGTTTCTCTCCCTTTCTTTATCCCTCTATTCCCCTCTCTAAAAATAAATAAACAAAATCTTTAATAAAATAAAAAATAACAAAAGCTATACATACAGCACACCTTGGCTAACTGCTTTTATAATCGATTCAGTTTCATGGTATGGGAAGTCTCTGCTTTTATTGCATAACAGATCATCATTTGAAGGCACCTTTATTCTGTACCCACAGTGACAGTACATGCTTCAAAAGTGCAGACTGTGGATCAACAAGAATCAAAAATCAGATTATGGATCCTAAG
>VMDR010015272.1:0-22513 GCA_007922815.1 Macrotus californicus | reverse complement strand
AGAAACTATGAAGCCATCATTGATTCTTTTTCTTAACCTTAATGTTCAGTCAGTCACCAAGTACTGTCAATTTTATCTTTTAAATAATCCTTCATTCCTGTTATCATTACTGTATTTCAGATATACTGTCATCACTGCTCATATTATCATAACAGACTCTAAAACTGATTGCCTTGCTTTCTCTTTTCAACCTGTTCATTGCCACCAGAATTCTTACTCTAAAATGCCAATTTGATCATGTGATTCCCCTGCAAAAGACCATTCACTGATTCTCTGACACTCTTAGTAGGAAATCCAGATTCCCAAGTGTACTGTGTCTCTTGCATTTCTTTCTAAGGATGGAAAGTGTACCCAATTCCACTCGGGCTGTATTGGTGATTCTCAGCTCTTCTCTTCCATCAGGGCTGTGTCTTCTGTACTGGTGCACCTTTGGACACATTGCCCCCTTTACCTAGGATGCCTCCCTGCCCGCCCCCTTCTCCCTCCTCCCTCTCCACCCTTTGCCTCATTAACTCCTTTTTTCCTTTGATATATATTAGGCATTCCTGAATCTTTTGTTTTCATGATCATTTTATTCAGAAGTTTATTAGCATAACAAAATTTGGTTCATCTGTTCTATAATCTAACAATTTGTATTATTTGTCTCACTGTATGTAAAATCCTTGTAAGTGGCAATTGTGATACCTTCATTGTATGACTATGATCGTTGTTTTCGAGAAAGCATTTAAAATAATTGACACTTTATAATTTGTTATATGTGAGACACTTGGTAAGAACTTAATACTTTATTTCTAATCCTCACAACAACCCAATGAGGTAGTACTGTTACTACTCATTTTATAGAATGGGAAGTTTAATAACATTTCCAAGGTTTTCATTGTTAAGATTTAGCTGGTTACGATCCAAAAGGCACTGATAAGACCCACTGTGTTATTCTTTCTGAAGATTTGTTTGCATTCTAATACAAGATAAGTCTACAGTAAAAAAATTGAGTATTTAATTTTAATGTATAGGTTGCTGAAGTGAGCACAAAAAAATGGATGTCTAGTTGTGGCAATTTAGAAATCACCAAACTGATTGAGGAAGGTTTTTTCCCAATGGAAATTCTCATCATGTATCTGAAATAAAGACACATTGCTATGTACTTTATTTGTAAGCACACTTGAGTGTCTTTATTGAACTTTCGTTTCCATAATTTGGATATGAGGGGGTAAAAGTGTATATGTTTTAGACAACTTTTTTGAAATATAATAAATTGTGCATGCTTAAAGTGTACAATTTGATAAGTTTTGACACGTATACAACCTTGAAATCATTACTACAATCAGGATACTTAACATACCCCTCATCCCCCAGTTTTCTCATCCACTCCACACCCCTGATCTACTTTCTTTCATTACAGATTAGTTTACATATTCTATGATTGTGTGTGTGTGTGGAATCATATACATATGGAATCATACAGTATGTGCTCTTCTCATCTGGTGTCTTTCCTTCAGCATAATTATTTTGAGATTCATCTATGTTGTGGTAGTTCATTCTAAGGTTGCCTATTTTGAATTATATTTGTTATAGAAAGTAAATAATTTTTTTTTGTTATATCTTATTCTTTAGAAAAGGTTTAGATGAGACTGACTGAAAATTATGTTGGGGCTAAAGTCCCTTCTGGAACTTGTTTTGATATATATAATTCCACAGACATTCCAATGGAGATATAAAAAACTTACATATCCTTCTGCAAGGATTTAAATGCATTTTCATGTTCAATGAGGTCTTTTAGTCCACTGTTAAGAGCCTAACGTAAAATCAAGCAGTTAAACTTACTTTTGGAGTACAACATTGTACTTCTGAAGACTCTGTTCTTGCCTCTTCTGAGGGAATCTTGGGAGAAACCCTTCTGCTTGGTCTCATGTGAGAAGTGGGTATCCCTGAGGTGGTTATCTCAGAACCTCATGTTGCTTATCTCCTATTTTGTTTATTTTTTTTTTCTGGAGTTTTGATCTGTTCTTTCATTTGGGCCACGTTTCTTTGTCTGCTCATTTTGGCAGCCTCCCTGTGTTTGTTTCTATGTATTAGGTTGAGCTGCTTTGACTCCATATCTTGGTAGCGTGGCCTAAGGTAGTAGATGTCCTGTAGGGTCCAGTGGCATAGCTTCCTCTATCCCCCAAGCTGGGAACTCGAGCTGTGCCCTCTGTATGAGCTGAATGCTCCTTCCTCTTGTAGATGAGTCTTGACTGCTGTCAGCAGGTCAATGGAAGGGATTTACCCAGTCCAGACAGCTGGTAGGACTGGCTGTGACCCCTGGCCAGCAACCACCTCCCTTCGTGGCCTGTGGAGGTGGTTGGGTGGTGCTCTGACGTGATCTGTAACTGTCTGCCGAGTACACAGGCTCTGGGGTTTCCCAGGTGCCCAGGGACATGAACAAAGGAGGGGGGGATTGCCGGAGGGAGGGGGGTTGCTGTGTGGAGGCGGGCAAAGGGGGAAAATTGGGACAACTGTAATAGCATAATCAATAAAAGAAAAATTTTTTTAAAAAGAACTTCACATTGTCATTGCTGTAGATATTAAATGATAAAGTGCTAACCAATAAATATGATTTGAATGACTTATGTTAACACTGTAAAGGAACTCAAATGGGAATAAAAGATGTTTTTACCACTCAATCTTCATTACATTTTAACCTTGTTATTTAATATTGAGAGGGAAAATCTTTTAGTCTGATGTTTTGAAAAAAATGAAGTAGTTAAAATCCATTATTATTGCTTCCTAATCATATCCTCCCTCCCTTTTTAAAAAAAAATTTCAGGTGGGTATAGCCCATATATAGAGATAATTGAACAACCCAGGCAGCGGGGAATGCGTTTTAGATACAAATGTGAAGGGCGATCAGCAGGCAGCATTCCAGGGGAGCACAGCACAGACAACAACCGGACATACCCATCTATCCAGGTAACAGACCTTTCTCCTTCTCGTGTCTCGCTCTTAGTTGCTTTGTTCTTTAGCTACAGCAATTACGTTGAAGGCCCAGCTTCTTTACAGTCGTTTCTATGGGCTTTTCTTTTCTTTTTAATTAATTTGTACTAGATAGCTGTCTTAGGGTCATTTCTTAAATGCAGTATGGATTCTTCATCCCTGCTGATAGTTATTCATTAAATTTTGTGTTAATCTAAGTAGAAGGATTCACAAGTCTTAGTGTACTTTGGCAGCTTTGGGTGATGATTCCTTTCATGAAACACAGTACTCATGAGGAAAAAGCATTCTCTCCTGCCAGCAGTGAGCAGAATTGCCCTGTAGATTAAAAACATGGATTTGGGAACTCAATTAGGATTCTTCTTGTAATCACTTGGGTAAACTAGGGGCTATGGGAAAAGAAAATGAACATTTTACCCCCTTTTTCCTTGCCCTTATTGCCTATCCCTAATACTCTGGGTTTCATTGATTTGAAATATAGTCACTTTTAAAATAGTTTTTGATCCAAAATTATTTTGGCAATATACTATCTTTATAAAATATATTTATATTAATAGAGTATATTTCATTTGATTATTAATGAATTTTTATCCTTTAAATGCCAATTAAAAACCCCAGTGGCAAGGTGGATTTTGAAAAGTGTTATTTAGTCTTTCATCAACAAATCTTAATTCACTGTTTTATAACTAGATTATTTACAAAGTTTATTCTATTGAACTTAAGGGGAATGCTAAATTATAAAATGAGGCAATAGCAAAATTATTGAATTCCAAGTTCCTAATTTTTGTCACATTTTTGGCAGCAATATGGATTTGAGTTATCTAAGTCCTTTTATTTAAATGTTAAAATAGGAGAAATGCTAATAAAAGGTAAATAAGTAAGCACTGTTCTTCTAATCTTTGAAGAGCAATTATTAACTCTTTTCCATAATTCAGCTTATTCTGTAGGTTCTCTAAAATATTTCTAAGACCTGTATTTTTACCATTCCAGGAGGTCCTAAACACTTTACATCTTGAATTCTACATTAGCCCCTATTGCAATTTTAAGTGGTTACTCTCCCTTTCATTCAAAAAGGCAATAAATACTTCCTGGCTTCTTTTCAAATTAAGTTTAAATTCAGAATTATGGATCTTAGTATCCTCTTACCTGTAAAACTACCCATTGTTACCTAACTACCTTGCTTCGTTGTTGTAAACTTTAATATTTCCTGCTTTGTGTTGAAAATATGCTAGCTTCCAAACTAAACATTAGTTCTCCCCATGCTCAGAGTGTCCTGTTTCCATGCTTAACTCTCCTCTTTATTCTCAGTGTTCTAGATCTACTTACTGTGTGAAAAAATTTGTGAAACTCAACTTGATTTATTGCCCACTGTACAGTGAGCACTTGGGATATGTTTACTGATGAACAAATATTTTTGTTAGATGAAATGTCACGTATTGTGTTAAGTAAAATGATATTGGTGTGCTATCATATTCAGTGCAGCTTAAATATATACTTTGAAAAGATATTTATAGTATAACAGTGAATCTAAGAGCTTGGTTTTCAGTGACTTAACATCTAAGTATTTTTTCATGCTCTGTGATGTTTTGGTATAACGTTACCTGTTTTTAAAAGGAAAATAAGCAGAATCAGATGATATGACCAATTGAAATTAATATGCCAAGGAACTGAGACGTAAATTCCTCCCTAGTGGTATTCTCTGGGAAGTTTCATTTAAAGTGTGGTTGCCAGCCAGTTGGACTTTATTTGTCTAGTGCTAACTACATTATATGACTTGAACTCTCATTTATTAGATCAGTTTTTAAAGGGAAATATTTATGGATCATCTATTTTATTTCCCCCCTTTTCAGATTATGAACTATTGTGGAAAAGGAAAAGTGAGAATTACATTAGTAACAAAGAATGAACCATTTAAACCTCATCCACATGATTTAGTAGGAAAAGACTGCAGAGATGGCTACTATGAAGCAGAATTTGGGCAAGAACGCAGGCCTTTATTGTAAGTATACATCACAGCCATTTTCAGGTATCAGGTAAGCATGGGATGCTCTGTTTCCTATCTGTGTACATCTGATATTTTTTAGCAAAAAAACTAATTCCTCATTCTACTTCTATTTACTATAGTGTACATTTAAATTTTCTTACCATTTGCATTAGAAGCACCATTTTATTCTGTATTAGTAGACGTAGCTCATGATGGTAGGAGGAATACTTCTTTATTGTTACCTAAAGTAAACATATTGATCCCCGGCTCGTGTGGCTCAGTGGAATGAGCGCTGGCCTGCAAACCAAAGGGTCTCCAGTTCGATTCCCAGTCAGGGCACATGCCTGGATTGCCCGTTGGGTCCCCGTTTAGTGCATGTGAGAGGCATCCACACATTGATGCTTCTTTCCCTCTCTTTCTCCCTCCCTTCCTCTCTCTCTAGAAATAGATAAATAAGTAATTAAAACAAACAAACAAACATATTGAATAGATTATTTTATGGTGTGATTTCTTTTCTTAGTTTGAACAATTAATGAAGAAATTGTGTTTTTCATAAATTTTTATTCTATCTCTTTACTAATAGTTAATTTTAAAATTGCCAGATATTAGAAAATCAACTGGAAAACTGGAATTGTTATTTAGAAAAGGACGGGTAATAAAATTAACATACAGCAATAGTTCTAAGATTAAAAATTATTTATCACTGTGTTGGTAATGCTGCCAGAAGATGGGTCCATTCATTATGTTGGTGAGAAAATAAATTAAACCTTCCTGATAGGTAATTTTAACAACTACATAGCAAAAGTCTGAAAAACATTAATGTCTCTTGAACTAGCAATTTTATTGCTAGGAATTTACCTTCAGGAAACAATTAAGCATGTTCAGACACTTAGCTGTGCTGATGTTCATTGTAACTCTGTAATGACAAAAAGTTAGAAGCAATCCAAATGATAAAGGGGAATTAGTCAAATAAACTGGTATATCTTACAGTGTACTCCTATGTAGCCTAAAAATAACATTGCCAATATGTCTTTGTACAGAAAGATATTTGCAATGTTAGGTATATAAAATAGGTTTAAAACAGCATGTGATTAATAATCTTTTTGTTTAAAATAAATGCGTATATACCCATGGTAGTAGGTACACTAAGGGATTAATAATAGTTGTCTCTGGGTGGATAGGATTGTCGGGTTTCATGTTTTTACTTTATAATTCATTTTATAAAAGATTTTATTTATTTATTTTAGAGAGAGGGTGAGGGAGAGAGAAAGAGAAGGAGAGAAACATCATCAATCAGTTGCTTCTTGCACACCCATAATGGGGGACCTGGCCCACGCAGCCAGGGCATGTGTCCTGACCAGGAATCGAACTGGCAACCTTTTGGTTTGTGGGACAATGCCCAGCCCACTGAGCCACACCATTCAGGGCTATAATTCATTTCTTACAGTAAACATGCATTGAGTGTAGGGAAAAATGAAACTCATTACAACAGGAAAAAAATAGTTGCCTCCTTACATATTAGTAGTAACCATTTAGAAAAAATATACTTTAAAATATTTTTCTTACAGTAAAAACACAAAACATAAAATATCTAGTTATACAAACGTGGCAAGAAATATTCCTTATTTATATCATTTGACCTCCCAGGAGCATTTTACACCGTACATCACTTCTTCCTAAACATTCTGATTCCTTGATTTTTGTGAGAAAAAACTCCTGTTTTCTGGCTGTTTCTTCTCAATCTTTCATGCAGTTAAATTTTGGGACTACCTTTCACACAGGTGCACACATTGAATTTTTAACAGGTACCTCCCTAAGTAGTTCGTGAATCTACCCACTTGTCTCAGTGACCTCCATCACTACCACACTGCTATTACTATGGTCTAAATGTGAGCTGTAAAGAATCGCCTTCTGACTGGTCTTCTCACATCAGCTGTTTTTGTGTCTCTTCCTTCCCATTATGTCCTCCAGTTTAGCTAAAGTGATCTCTTTAAAAATTAAATTAAATTAATTTATTTATTCAGCATGGTCTTTTCAAATTCAAATCTGATGGTCAAATCTCTGCTTAAAACATGTTAATGGCTTTATGTGACTCTGGGAATTAGGACAACATTCCTTATAAAGACCACATGACCCACTTGTATTTCTAGCCTTCTGTTATACTGTGTTCTCCTTAAACTCCATACTTCAGTCACAAAGGTCTTCCTTTAGTTTTCTGTGCTCAGTGCTCTTCTTTACAGTCCTTTGCATGTTGTTTTCCTTCTGCATGCAGTCTTTTTACCTTCTTCTTCCCCTAGTTCACTTCTGTTCATAGTAAGTATCACTTCCTACAAGAAGTTTCTGTGCCCCCTCTGAATGATCAGTTCATTCCCATCATAGGGCTCCCATGGCATCATGTACATCTCCTTTATAAAAATTATCACGGTTCCAGTTTAGCGTGTGTGTGTGTGTGTGTGTGTGTGTATGAGATTACTTAATGTCTCTCTGCTTCAGTAGACTAAAGGTTAGCACCGTTTTTCTGTAAAGGGCCAGATAGTAAATATTTTAGGCTTTGCAGGCCATATGGTCTTTGTTGCAGCTTCTCAGCTCTGCTGTTGCAGCACGAACGCACCCATTGACGATACATAAACAAACCCATTTAACTGTGTTCCAGTACAATTTTACTTAAAACAAGTGGTGGGCCAAATTCAGTCCATGGACCGTAGTTGGCCATCCCCTGCTCTAGACAGTGAGTTACATGAAGGGAAGGATTATATATCCCCATTACTTTCCAGAGTTTTTGATACATGGTAGGAACCCCAAATCTTGTTGAATGACTATGAATGAATGAATGAATGAATGATTCATTTAAGTAATCTCTGATCCTTGGTTTCCTCATGTCAGAATTTCAGAAATCTCTACTACTTCTAATATTCTGTGAATAGTAGTCAAATACGATGATTCAGATGAAACTAAATCAAGTAGTGTATAAATATATTAAGATAGAGGATTCTTTAAAATCTTTTGTCAAAGAAAAAGTGAGAAACAAGTTAAGAATTTTTTAAAGAAATGGAATACTTTTGAGGAAGAGGATTGTGGTTTCGAGGTTTCAAGAAAGATCTATGAATTTAAGATTCATTTTTTAAATTGGCAGCAGAGGAAGGTAAGGTCAAGGATATTTTAGGTGCTAACAAAATCACGTGTGATGCATGCTCAGAGCATAAATATGCAACAGCAAGAGCATGGAGGGGGCACACAAGGCAGGCAGCCTCCTGTTGCAAATTGCCATGTGAAATTTGAACAAGTAGTAATGATGTTATATTCGTTTTGCTTCCTTATTCACACCCACCCAACTTTAATGATGTCATGGTTTTTCCATGTGGGAAGAAGTATGACTGGTGGTGGTAGGGGAGTTCCCCCGACCACCATCTATAGTACACATGCAAATTAGTAATATTTGTAGCTATTGAGAAGTTTTCCATAAATGACATTATAAAACTTTTGTTAAATATTATCATTAGTATCAAATATCTAATTAAAAAATACATTTCAGTGCTTTCTTGTGATGAATGATTATTATAACTTCATATAATATGGCATAAAACGCATTCCACCACTACTAGCAGTGAAGTCAGGGCTCAAATATCAGATGGAGAGGGTCAAGTTTGCAAGGACTAGCAGGCACCACAGCGAACTGGAGAGCCCTGCATCAGCTCCAGCTGTACCAACCTACTGTTGTCAGACCTTTCAAGTATTCAAGAAGCCAAAAATCCAGGCATTTCTATGCAGTTACCTGATTTTTAAATGTTGGTAGTCTATGAACTTTTTTTTAAGTGTAGAAAACATTGTTATGGGCTCAACAAAATATACCTGTGAGCTTCAGCCTGTGGGCATCTTTTTACAACTTTTGCTTTACATTATCAAATAAACAGATGTTATTGATTTGATAATGAACTTGTTTAGGAGGGGAGTTTTGGCTTTTTGGTGTCACTTTCTGTTCATTCTTATCTAGTTTGGTATATTTGGCATAGGCATACTAGTAAGGTGTAATTGTAAAATACTGTATGCCAAAACTATATAGTATGTGTTATTTTTCTTCTAACAGTTTTCTTAGAAATATAACCCCTCTTTTTTTTACCCTCACATCTTTATCATAGCAATTGGAAATGTGTAACGTGCTTTACCATCTCCATCTGAGAGTATGACGACTCTTCACTGTCGGATGTATGCTTGACACTCGCGGTATTCTTTAGTATTTATGTGTTTAACTAGAATGCAGTTTGAAAGTTCTGTGTTTCCCTTCTAGTTTTCAAAATTTGGGTATTCGGTGTGTAAAGAAAAAAGAAGTAAAAGAAGCTATTATTTCAAGAATAAGTGCAGGAATCAATCCTTTCAATGGTATGTTTGATATAATCATTTCTATTATTTGAATATTGACTGACTTGTGTGATTTCTACTTGTATTTTAAACCTGTGTTTTAAAAGCTGTCTTAAGTTCTGTGCCCATTTTTCTACTTGTTGACTTATACTTGTGTCTGAGTAATGAAAAAGTTTAAAATCTATTACAGTGTTGAAAAAAATTCATACGCTTTCTTATATCAGTGGAAAATGCCATTCTTCTATAAGAAAAGCTCAGAAATGTTCTTTTTTACATTCCGGAAAGTAAAGCTCTTTTTAATTAAAGTATCATTGATATGTAATACTATATTCGTTTCAGGTGTACAACATAGTGACTTGACATTTATATACCGTATAAGAGATCATGACAAGAAGTCTAGTAACCATCTGTCACTGCAAAGTTATTGAGATATTATTGACTATATTTGCTGTGCTGTACTTACATCCTGTGGCTTACTTATAACTATAAATTAGGACCTTTTAATCCCCTTCACCTTTTTTCCCACCACCCACCCCCACTGCCCGACCCTCTGGCAACCATCAGTTTGTTCTCTGTATCTACAAGTCTGTTTTGTTCTGTTTTGTTTTGTTTGCTCCTTTGTTTAGCTCTTTTCATTCCACAGATCAGTGAAATGATGCAGTGTTTGTTTTTCTCTGACTTTTTTACTTAACATAATACATTCTAGGGCCCATAGTGGTGCTTGTATCTTTGTGAGATAGTGTTTTCATTTTCTTTGGGTAAATGCCCAGAAGTGGAATTACTGGGTCCTTCTTTGTCTCTTTTATAACTTTTGTTTTTAAGTCTATTTTGTCTGGTATAATAAGTATTGCTACCCTAGCTTTTTGTTTTGTTTCCATTTTAATGAAATAACCTTTTCCATCTATTTACTTTCAGTCTGTGTGTGTCTTTTGATCTGAAGTGAGTCTTTTTTAGACAGCATACATAAGGATCTTTTTTTTTTTTAATCTATTCAGACACCCTATGTCTTTTGAATGGAGCATTTAGTCTATTTACATTTAAGGTAATTATTGATAGGTATGTTCTTATTGCCCTTTTAATTCTAGCTTTACAGGTGGTTGGTCTAATATTTTTACTATATGTTTGCCTTTAATAGTGAGATGTTTTTCTTTCAGATATTTTCTTATTTCTAGTTTTGGCCTCTTTTCCACTTAAAGAATTTCCTTTGACATTTCTTGTAATGCGAGTTCAGTGGTGATAAACTTCTTTAGCTTTTGTTTGTCTAGGAAAGTCTTTATATTTCCTTCAATTCTGAATGATAACCTTACAAGGTATTGGTTATAGGTTTTTCCCTTTCATAGATATATTCTCTTGAATATATTCTGCCACTTCCTTCTGGCCTGCAAAATTTCTGTTGAAAAACAAGCTAATAGTCTTATGGGCATTCCCTTATATGTATCTAGTTGTTTTTTTCTTGCTGCTTTTAAGAGTCCCTCCTTACCTTTAATTTTTAATGTTTTAATTACTATGTGTCTTGATATGGCTCTCTTTGGGTTCATCTTGTATGGGACTCTCTGTGCTTCCTGGACTTGGGTATGTTTCTTTTGACAGGTTAGAGAAGTTTTCAGCCATTATTTCTTCAAATAGATTTCTTGTCCCTTTCTCTCTTCTTCTGGGAACCCTATGAAATGAATGTTAGTATACTTGATATTGTCCCAGAGGTCCCTTATGCTACCCTCATTCTTTTAAATTCTTTTTTCTTTTTCATCTTCCAATTGGGTGACTTCCATTGTCCTGTATTCTAGATCACTGATCCATTCTTCTGTATCATCTGATTGAAAGAGATAACCAAAAGAAATGAAGAATTGTTCTAGTCAGTACTATGGTTAGAATTATTAGCAAAGCAAAAAACATTTTATTCATATGCTTAAAAACACTTAATCAGGCTTTTATAAAGTGCTCAAACTTCTTAATAAATTTGAGTTTTAAAACAGAGATCTTAATTTTTTTCTTATTATAAAAGCAATATATACAAATTGTAAAATAATCAAATACAGGGTGGCTTTTCAATCTCACTTGACTGAGGGAGAACTAGTAACAGTTTGGTGTGTTTCCTTCAAGCTCTTTTTATGAATATAAACATAAATGTACAGTATATGCTTCTTGGAATATTAAACATACTTTTGGATAATTGCTTTTATTCAATGAATAGGTCACGCACATCTTTTCAACTCTATAGACTTTTGAACATTTTAGTTACAGAAAGTTTTTCTATTATTAAAAAATGCTAAAGTTAACTTCCTGGTACACAAAAAAAGCACAATTTCATTTCATATTCTTGTACATTGACTTCCACAAAGAATATGTAAAATTGCACATTGAAGTGTACATGTGCCAGCAGCAAATAATAGGCTAAGGGAATTTTTGTCAAAGCATCACAGACACCACACCGTTGGGCTGTGGGCCTCGTGCCGTCTTACCTGCAGTTCTCCCGCCTTATGGCTTGGCGTAAATTGAATGACCTTTTGAGATTCTTTCAGGCCTAATATTTCCTATCTGAACAAACAGCATTCAATTTTCAGTTCTATCCCTACGATACCTTGGGGTTCCCCGGAATGTGGTTTAGAAAATCATTGCCTTGATGGTAAACTGTTGAGATGTCTTCATTGTGCCCCTTTTCAGTCAAGTGTAATCTCTCCCAACAGAAGAAGTAATTGTGATTTATCATAGGAAACCACGGGTATATGCACGAATTAGTTCTAGTATGCCTACCATGTGATTTGGCTTTTCTTATTTTAAAACCCCCTAAGTGGGACACTAGTTGTAGATGCTCTCCTGTTCACAAGAGTAGATTTGTGTGCTTTGTGGCTGGTGAGTGATGCTGAGTTGCTAGAGGCTAGGTAGGCTGGTTGGCTCTGTTTTATCCTTTACCCCTGCAGCCAACTCCTAAATTATATACTCTGGCCCCTGAGGGGATGTGGAGAAGAAAAGGCAGATGAATCCATCTAAATTCCTTTCGAGGTCTGGGAAAAGCTCTCCCAAGCACATTTCTTGCAATGTCATCATTTTTATATTTGAAGAATGCCACATTTTGAAGGGAGTTGGCAGTGTGGTGCAGAAGACGCATTCTGCTAGGTCTGCCTGGTATTACAGACATGGACTAGACTGAAGAGAAGGGTTGTAGGAGAAGCAGACCAAATGCAGAACTGATGGCATGAACACTAAGAGTATGTTCATTTAAAATTTTCATTCATTGCTAAAGTAGAAGGCCAAACCTTTAAAGAGGCCATCTAAATCTAGATGTAGTATAAGAGAGGGATAGTTTAGTATAAAACCAGGAGATTATAAATAATAGCTACCATTAAATACTTTTTGTATTACCAAGGAGTAGATGTTAGGTGCTTTATGTTCACAATTTTATTTAATCATTAACAACAGTACTGTTTCACAGAAGAGGAAACCAAAACTTTGGTTATGTAAGTTTTCCAAGTTGTGTAGCAGGTACAAAAGGCACAGCTTGAATTCAAATCCAGATCTTCTGACTCTAGAGGAAAATGCATTAAAAAAGAAGACGTAGGAGTCAAAAGGCAGATGGGCCCTCTGTGGAAGGTTTTGGGTTTGGGGTGGGTAGTGTTGTGCATTTTACCAACCCAGTAAAATTGCAAACACTTGGACAGCACTTAGAATAGCTCCTAATACATAGTAAGTGCTTTCCATATTTACTCCATTTAACCCCTTTAACAGCTTATGAGGTAGTTACTATTATTATTTTTATTTTATAGATAAGGAAGTGAAAACAGAAAATTTAAGTAATTTGCCAAAGATATTATAGCTGGTAAGTGGTGGAGCTAGGATTTCAGGGACACAGGTAGACTGGCTCCCAGGCTCACGGTCTTCTGGAGGAACAGTCCTGCCCATTGATCCTTCTCAGTATTTTGTTTTTTATTGTTGTTCAGTTATTTGTTTTTCTTTTTTAAATAGTTATTCCTTCCCCTAATCCTTTTGCTATCTCTCCAGTTTAGGACTTAATCATCTGGTAAGTTGAGTTGTAGTAGTTTTTCATCCTATTAGAATAATCTACTTAGAACAGTGCTCTTACATATTATTGTAACTGAAAGGTTGCAAAGTCTCTTTAAATGAGACTCTGAATTCAGAGTCTTCCACATGTAGCTCCTACCTGTTTTCTACTGCTCTTCTTCATGAATCCTTCACTGTTCCAGAAAAATTGTTTTGTTCCTCCACCCTGACCATCTCTGTCCATCTCTATTTTTCTCATTACCATTGTAGGAATGTAACTTTACATCATTTTTAGCCTGGACCACTGTTGATAGCCTCTAAACTTGTGTTGCTGCTTCTATTCTTAATCACCCTCCAAGCAGTTTATACTCTGCATCCAAATAGACCGTTTTAAAACCAGAATAAATTATTTCAGAACTCTTGCTTGTCATCCTTCAGTGGCTCTAAATAAACTTCAGCAGTGGTTCTCAATTTGAATGGGTGTAGGAATCCCTTAGTACCTGTTAAAAATGGGGACTCCAGGCTACATTCCCACTAATTCGATAGGTCTGGTGTGGGTCCTGGACTGTGCATTTTAACAAGCCCCTAGATCCATGTTTCTTATTTGACTGTGACTCAGAGTAGAAAATAACATTTTATTTCTCTGCTCAATCCATACACTTGCACATAAAGATAAAAACCAATACTCTTACTGCATGCAATCTGCTCTCTATTCTATTCCATTTCTTCCCATTCTAATTTTTTTAAAGAAAATGCTTATTTAGTCTACTAATTTTTTTTATGACTAAGGGTCCTAAACTTGTATTTTACCCTGATGCAGGTGAACCGTGGACAACGCTTTGATAAACTGTGATACACTTGTTAAATTTAACTTTTGAAGCATGACATTCAAAGCCCTTCATAATCTGATCCGTGTTTTTTATTGAACTTTTCATCTTTCATCCTCTGCTGCAGCTTTACCCCTCCTCCTAACACTGAGTGCATACATGCATGCTTTGTTTTTGCCCCTCTGAACTGTGTGCCATGTTAGAAGTGCCATATTCTTTCTTGCCACTGTGCTGTTATACATGCATTTTCCTTGCATGGAATAACCCTGATCTACAATACTTGGTGAATAGGCTTCCTGCTCAGGCTTCAAGTTTAAGTTTAAGGGTCACCCCTTTCAAGCTTTTCTTGACCTTTCTAAACAGAGTGAATTATTCTGTCTGTTTTCCAAAGGTGCTATACATATTTCTAGTGTGGTTTTGCTATAACTCTGTTCACATATTTCCCTTTCACTAAATCGTGAGACTCGGAAGAGCAGGACTGTCTTTTATGCATCTCTGATACTTAGCCCATGTCTGACACATGGTAGAGGCTTTATTAAAGTTTTTTGAAAGAATAAATGAACAAATGAGTGGATGAACATGCCTTGTGTGTACTCATGTACCAAAAATAATTCAAGTTGTTTTCCTTACCAGAAATGGTCTGAAAGCCTTTTTAGTTCTTTCACCCCCAGATAATATTCTCCTAATTATATCATTCACTCAGCAATTAACATGAAAAGCTTTGTGACAGCCATTGGATCATTTAATTCTTCAGCAGTTGTCTTCTGAGATGAGTTTCATGCTCATTGTGAACAGGGTCTATGATGGAACTTATTTATATTTCACTTTGGCACCTAAACAATATGTTTGTATTATTGTTATTTTCAATATCTGTCTTCACAACTAAGTGCCTTGAGGTGATAAGTTTCCTACTGTAGGTTATTCATCTTTACTACTTATGCATTCATTCATCACACTGTAGTGAGATTGTAGCCAGTGCAGTGTGACCAATTGAAAGTGAGGAAACAAAGCTGTAATTATTGGAAGCTGTTATTCACAGTGAAAATTCAAGAGGATATACAAAGAGATTATTAAAATAATAAATTTAAAAGTATGAATGGATGTAAAGTTAATATACAAAAATCAGTTTTATTCCTATATATCAGCAGCAAATAATTAAAGGAAAAATTGTTAGAAAACGTAAAGTACATAGCAACATATGTAAGAAATGATGATCAAGAACTGAATCTAAAAAACAAACTAAGCAAACAAGCAGAACAGGAACAGAATCACAGATATGGAGATCATATGGAAGGGGAAGTGGGAGAATGGGAGAAAAGGTACAGGGATTAAGAAGTACAAATTTGTAGGGCCAAAATATATGGGGATGTTAAGAACAATATAGGAAATGTAGTAGCCAAAGAACTTAGATGCATGACCCATGGACATGAACTAACGGAGATTTCTGGAGGGAATGGGGGTGCAGGGTGGAGGAGGGCAAAGCGGGGGGCGGGGGGGATTGGGAAAGCTATAATAGCATAATCAATAAAATATATTAAAAATAGATTTCTTTGGGGAAAATTATATTATGAGATAATGGAGAACATCTAAATAGATGGAGAAGTATATCATATTCTCTAATATCAATATTATAAAAATGACATTTCCCCCCAAATTGATATACAGATTCAATGCAATTCCAAACAAACTCCTAACAAGATTCTCCATTAAATATGATAAGATGATTCTGAATAGCAAAAGGAGGATGCTCAGTAGAAGAGGAATACTGATGGGAAACTGAACTTATCAGATAGTATTATAAAGAAAGTACTAATTAAGGCAGTGTAGCATTGGGGTAACAACAGACAGATTGACCAGTGGAGTAGAATTGAGAGCCCCAAACAGATGTAAGGAAGTAGGAGACCTTAATACATGATAGAGGTAGCATGCCAGACCATGTGAAAGGGAGGGCATGTTCGATAAATGAAATTGGAAAAAGTGATTATTTATTTAGGTTGAATTCTGAATTCTCTACTTCTCATCATATATCAAAGCAGTTGAAAATGGATTGAAGACTTTAATGTAAATCGACACTTTTTTTCTTTCAATGTCTGTAAATAAAAATTTTATTCTATTGTATTTATCCCCCCTGTACCCTCTTCCATCTCCACTCATCCTCCTCTTCCCCCACAATCACCACATTGTTGTCTGTGTTTCTTTTTTCCTCTCTCTACCCCTTTGAACCTCCCTAGAGCATCAACACTTTTAATGTAGAGAATATCGGCAAATAGATTTTAGTCTGGGTTAGAGAAAGATAAGACACAACTGTTTTTTATGAAACAGTTGTTAAATTTGATACTGGTAAATTTTAATTTTTTTAAAGATTTTATTTATTTACTTTTAGAGAGAGGGGAAGGGAGAGAGAAAGAGGGAGAGAAACATTGATTTGTTGCCCCTCAAACACCCCCAACTGGGGACCTGGCCCTCAACCCAGGCATGTGCCTTGACTGGGAATCTGACCGGCCACCATTCAGTCACAGGTCAGTGCTCAATTCTCTGAGCCACACCAACCAGGGCTATTTTTAATTTTAGTTTACTGTTTTTTTTAGTTCTAGAAATTGTATGGTTCCTTTTCTAGTAGTTTCAAGTTCTCTACTAAACTCTGAATCTTGTAAATTAACTCTTTGCATACGTTAAATATAGTTACTTTAAATTGTATCTGAAAACTTCATTCTTTGGATCCTTGGTAATCTGTTGTTTTTATTTTATTCTTTTTCAGTTTTTTTATTTGACATATAATATTAGTTTTAGGTGTACAATAAGGTGATTAGACATTATATAACTTACTAAGTTATCACTCTTTTAAATCTAGTACCCATTTGACACCATACATAGTTATTACAGTATTATTGACTATTTTCCCTATGCTATACTTTACATCCCCCTGAGTATTCTGTAACTACCAATTTGTACTTCTTAATCCCTTCACGTCTTTCACCCACCTCCCCACCACCCTCTATCTTAAAGAAGACCTTTTAACATTTTTTATAATACTCGTTTTGGTGATCATGAACTCCTTTAGCTTTTTCCTGTCTGGGAAACTTTTTATCTGTCCTTCACTTGTAAATGGTAGCTTGGCTGGGTAGAGTAATCTTGGTTTTAGGTCCTTGCTTTTCACCACTTTGAATATTGTGTGCCAATCCTTTCTGGCCTGCAAAGTTTCTGTTGAGAAATCAGCTGACAGTCTTATGGGAGTTCCCTTATAAGTAACTAACTGCGTTTCTCTTGCTGCTTTTAACATTCTATCTTGTCTTTAACCTTTGGCATTTTAATTATGATGTGTCTTGGTATAGTCCTCTCTGGGTTCATCTTGTTTGGGACTCTTTGAGCTTCCTAGATTTGTATGTCTATTTCCTTTACCAGATTAGGAAAGTTTTCCATATTATTTCTTCAAATAGGTTCTCAATTCCTTCTTCTTTTTCTTCCCCTGGCACTACTATGGTGCAAATGTTGGTACACTTGTTGTTCTCCCAGAGGCCCCTTAAACTACCCTCAGTGTTTGGGTTCTTTTTTCTTTTTGCTACTCTGTTTGGATATTTTCTGCTTCCTTGCAAATCTCTGATTTGATCCTCTACTTCACCTGCTGTACTATTGATTCCTCATAATTTGTTCTTCATTTCAGTTAGTGTATTCTTCATTTCTGACTGGTTCTTTTTCATGTTTTTTATCTCTATTTTTATGTTTCCTATCTCTTTGTCAATGTTCTTACTAAGTTCATTTACACTTCCCCTAAGTTCATTGAGCATCCTTATAACCAGCGTTTTGAGCTTTGCATTGGTAGATTGCTTGTCTCCATTTCATTTAGCTCTTTACTGGAATTTTGTTCTTGTTCTTTCATTGGGAACATATTTCTCTGTCTTCTCATTTTGGCCACCTCCCTGTATTTGTTTCTATGTATTAGTAAAGCTCTGTGTCTCCTAGGCTTGTGAGAGTGGCCTTACATGGTATATGTGCTGGAGTAGTGGCATAGCCTCCTTGATCACCAGAGCTGGCCACCCAGCTGCATCCCCCGTGCAGGCTGTGTACACCTGCCAGTTATAGTTGAGCCTCGATTGCCATAGGCATGTCAGTGGTAGGGATTTACCCCCAGGCTAATCAAGTGCAAGGACTCGTGGTGACCACTGTGTAGGATCTGCTGTGATAGGGCCCTGGTAACAGAGCAGGACTTAACTTCAGCCTGCTGAGTCTTCCCTTTAGTGTGTCGCCTGTGGAGGTGGTTAAGTGGTGCTTTGACGTGGTCTGGAGTTGTCCACTGGGTGCACTGGCTCTGGACCCTCCCAGAAGGTGCAGGCCAAGGTCAGCTACCACATTTGCCTTGCCAGGGGCCACCTGGCATGAGCTATAAAGTGACCTACAGATGGCTGCTACTTGTGTTGGGCTTGGAGGTGCCCAGGAGATGCTAAGTTGCAAACCAAGGCCGACTGCTACTAGTGCTAGTCCTAGGGCCACTTAGCCAGAGGTACAGCACATACCAAGGTCAGAAGCTGCTTGTTTGAGAGATTTTTGGAAAGTTAGAAGCATGAGCCAAGACAGGCCATTCATATTGAAAAGCCACTGGAAACAGCTTGGGTGGGTTGGAAAGTTGGGTAGAATACAATCTCAGGGAATCACCAGGGCAGGGCTAATAGTGTTGGCTAGGTTGATGGAGACTCAGATATGGCTCCCACCTATCAGCTCTGTGTGGGGAGGCCTCAGAAAAAGAACAGTGGCCTTTGCCAGCACTTCTATCTGGGAGAAAGCTGCCCTTCCAGCCCTCACCCTGATGCCAGACAATTCAGTTCCTCCCTGTATGTTCCTAGTGCCTTTTGAGTCACTACCCCAGCACTGGAGTTTGGAGCAAATGGGTCTGAGTAAGTCCATGTGTGGGCCCTTTAAGAGGAACATCTGGAACTTCAGAAGCCCTCTGTCTCAGTCACAATCTCCACTGATTTTCACAGTCAGAAATTAAGGGGACTTGTCTTCCTGGCACTGGATCCCTGGGCTGAGGGCCTGGTGTGGGGTTTGGACCTCTTGCTCCTCATGTGGGACCTCCAGAGCGGAGATAGCCCTCCTGATTTTTATCTGCTACATGTGGGTGTGGGACCAGCCTGTTCCTTGTCTCTGCCCCTCATACCAGTCTCATTGTGGCTGCTTCTTTATATCCTTAGTTGTAGGACTTCTGTTCAGCTAGATTCAGAAGGTTCTGAATGATGGTTGTTGTGTAGATGTAATTTTGATGTGATTGTGGAGGGATTTGATCACATTTACCTATACCACTGTCTTGACCAGAACACTTCTTTTTCTTTAAATTACTTTAGTTTGTCTCCTCATATGCCTGGTTATTCAAGATAGAATATCAGTCATTGTATATGAAAAACTGCAGAGACTTTTGTCCTAGGACATTGTTATCTCCCTTCAGAAGACTTTCTTGTGGTAGATGGGTGATCACACTAGCAATCCCAGGTCACCTAAACTCAGCGAGTGATGGGATGTTTGAAGTTGGGCTTTCATCCTGTGAGTCTCTGGTCTCTTTCCAGTTCACCCTTACTTCTAGGGTGTAACTCCTCCAGGCACTCTAATCAAAGCATTGGACGTTTTCAGATTCTCCATCCCTGGCAGACCCTAAGTTTCTTTATTTTTCCCTTGTAGTTTATTGAGTTTATTTCAACCCTTTCATCGTCTTAGCCACCTCTTACAAAATTGGTAGGCTATATCTAAAAAAACGGGCCCTCTTGTTCTGAACTGATCTCACTGCATGTCTGTGATACTGTGATTTTATGGTATATTTGGTCTTCATCCCCATTCCTAAAATCCTTGGAATTTGCTAAATGATAAGAGCAATAGAGGTAAAAAGAGTATCTTTTGTTTTCATAACAAGCCCCTTTCAACTACATCTGAGTTCATGTTAATGAGGTGACTTGGAAAACCCCTAAAGTTGGGGAGCTCTGAGTGCTGGATGAGCCAGTCAGTCATGTTATTAGAGTTGGACCATTCAACCTCATTCCTTTACCTCTGGAAAAGGGAGGGGCTGGAGATTGAATTAATCACCAGAGTCCAATGACTAAATCAGTGATCCATACAAAATGAAGCCTCCATAAAAACCTCACTGAAGGGGTTCAGAGAGCTTCTGGGTTGGTGAACATGGGGAAGTGCTGGGAAGGTAGCATTCCCAGAGAGGGCATAGAAGAAGCTCAGCGTCACTGCTACATGCCTTTCCTTATGCATCTTTTCTATCTGGCTGTTCCTGAGTTGTTGTTGTTGTTGTTTTTATTTAATAAACTGGTAATCTAGAATGTAATGTGTTTTCCTGAGTTCTGTGAGCCATTCTAGCAAATTATCAAACCCAAGGAGTGGGTAATGGAACCCCCAATTTGTAACCAGTCAGTCAGAAGCATAAATAACACCTTGGACTTGGGATTGGTGTCTTAACTACGTGGGGAGGAGCAGGCTTATGGGATTGAGCCCTTAGTTGTGGGATCCGTGCAAACTCTAGGTGGTTAGTGTCATAATTGAGTTAAATTGCAGGGTACCTAGTTGGTGTCCTGAGAGTTGGGGACTTGCTATGTGTGAAAAAGCACATAGACATCAGAAGCGCTGGTGAGTGGTGAGTAGAGAGAAACAGGAATGTTTTTCTTACAGCTCCTTTCTTCTATAACGTAGCCCTGTGATTCTTCATGACCTTGTTAGCTCTTTGATGCCTTTAAAGGATTTTTGTTTCATATTTTGTACCCGTTTTACTTCTCACCGTGGAGTTGGTCACCTGCCATTAGCAAAAGTGGAACATCTGTTTTGATTTTTACTTTATCATTTTCTTCAGCAACTTACGAAGATGTCTGAATGTTTGGTTAACAGGGCTTAATTTTTCACTCACTTAACTAAGAAAATGTTTAATATTTATTATCTGTAAGCCACTATGTTACATGCTTAGTGAAGATGTAGAAATGCATCAGACACTCATTCTGCCTTCATGGAACTTAACCTAGTTGGGCAGAAGAGGATAATCATGTAAGATATATTTATGGAGAGAGAGAGAGAAAAACTTTAAGTGTGTAAGCAAGGTATATACCTCAAGTGCTACACTGACTGATTGGGGAGATACATTTCTCCCATTTCAAAGGATGAGGTGAGGCTATGTAGAAAAGAAGCAGCTTTGCACTGGATTTTTATCTTTAAACTGAATCCTGTGTTGCATAAAAATGGGTATCGGTCATGATTCTTGCTGGTCGGTGATTTTTAACCATGTTGTGCAAAGATGAAAGTGATTCTGATGCAGTGCTGACTGTATTCCCACACACTGAGAAAATTCAAAGTAAAATCCCATAAAAATTAATTTTTGGAGAACAGGTAGAATTTTTTCTCTTATGTAACAATTATATGACCATATGTTTTTAAACTTTGGTTTATTAACTAATTCATTTTTCTTTTATGTGCTGTTTTAAGAAATTCTTAAATAAACTTATATTGAGGTCTAATTTGTATACAGTTGGATCCACCCAAATACATACTCCCACGTACACCACCACAGTGAAGATAAGGAACATTTCCACTACCACCACCCTGAATTTTCTTGGTCCCCTTTCCAGTCCTCTCTCCCTCCTGTGGCCCCAGTCACCTATTAACTTGCTTTTGTCACTATTGATTAATCTTTTCTAGAACTTCATATAAATGGAAGCATAATACACATTTTATATCTGGCTCCTTGGCCCAGAATGTTTTTGAGATGCATTCATAGTTTGTTCTTTTTTATACGTATGACTGTCAATTTGTTTGTATCGTACACCTACAGGTTTGTTTTTAAACTTGTCAGGTGCACATAGCTGACAGTTTATTTAGTGTGTATTGATTACTCATCTTTGGAATTGAGAAACATTAATGTCTTGAATTCTAAATTTATAAGGCTATAAAAATTGATTTTGAAGAGGTAGACCTCTCATTACCTACGTAATTGTGCCAGTAGAATCTGCTGTGATACAGGTGTTCACATCATGCATAACATTTTGTTGTACACGTACGTTCTTATGGACTCCTTCAAAAGGGAGGCTTAAGAATGCTGTTAATGGGATAATTTTAAATCTTGTGATAACTACTGTGACTATGTAGTTTAAATATAAATAGTCAAAATTATATTATAGTTTATATTATTGTTTTTAGACTAAAGAATTAGAGGTTTAACTGCTTTCAACTTTAGTATTTAAAATTGTAATACTTTTAGAAAAATAAAATTTTCATAAAATTTAATAGATATTTCATGCTTTTTAAAATATGACCGTGTTATGGTTTATTGCAATTAGCTTATGATATTCTTTGAAAAGGTGGTAATATTTTCCTTTGGAACTGGATTTCTTTTCCAATATCAATTTAA